>PVLC010029487.1:0-20303 GCA_004027655.1 Graphiurus murinus
ACATAAAATTTACAGAAATGTTTAACATATAAATGATTATACAAATAAAGGATATTCTATTTGTATATCCCCAATTATGAACATAATGAAAATTTGCTTTTAGTTTTAATGCATTTACATATTTTAGTCATTTTTCCTCAGAAAATACAATTTTATATATTACTAATGGTTGAATATATCTAATCATATTAGATAATATCATTAGAATTTTATTATCTCCCTCCAAGTAACACCCCAGTCATATTTTTTATTCTTTATTTTGAAACAGGGTCTTACTAAGTTGTGGAGGGCCTCACTAAGTAGCTGAGGCTGGCCACGAACCAGGATCCTCCAGTCTCAGCCTCCCGAGTACTAGGATTACAAGCATGTGCCACCACTCCTGGCTTATATTGATTTGTTTTAAAGCATGATCTAACTAGGATGCTGAGAGTTTCCCTAAATTGCTGAGGCTGGCCTTGAACCTGCAATCCTCTTGTCTCAGCCTCCCAAGTATTGGGATTAAAGAAGTGTACCACTATGCCTGGCTTCTATTTTGGTTTCTAGTTAAGTATCCTGTTTTATGTTTTCAAAAACCAATGTGAATTATATATGTATATTGATAGCATCAAATAAAGAGGGTTGAGACATTTTGGGGAAAAGAAAAATGAAGAATATCTATAGAAAATATTAAAAGGCCGGGCGTGGTGGCACACGCTTGTAATCCCAGCATTCAGGAGGCTGAGACCAGAGGATCCAGGTTCGCGGCCAGCCTCAGCTACCTAGTGAGGCACTCTGCAACTTAGTGAGACTCGGTTTCAAAATAAAGAATAAAAAATAGGGCTGGGGGTATAGCTCGGAGGTAGAATGCCTCTGAGTTCAATCCCCAGTACCGCAAAAAAAAAAAAAAAAAAAAAAATTAAAAGCTAGTATATATAAACAATCCGCATCAGAATTTTTACTCATGCTTACTTCCACCCTACTCCATCATCTCCCAAATGAAAACTGCTTCAAAACCATTAATTCAACTGTTGGCTATGCACCAAAGTCTGCTTTTCCCCATTCAGCCAGCAAATTATCCAAAGGGGTTTAGGTTTGCTAAATAAGGTGTCAACTGATATAATAGAAGTAGATAATCAGATATAAGATGATATTTTGAACAATCTCTCAGAGTACTTGTATTTTTTCATCATTATTCCTGTTTATCATTTAAATTTATAGTTTGTGCTGAAACAATTACAGATTTTCAGAAGATTCTAACAATGAGATTAAAGGAGGCAGTCAAACGTCATTGTAATAAGAGTTAAATGTCTCCACTTACATTTTAATTCTAAAAGTGGTTTCAAATACTGCCTGTCTGGTAGGGCTTAATGGAAACCAAAATTAGGTTTAAAACTCTGGGGAATAATATGTCAATCTTGAGAGAAATCATAGAATGTGAAAATCTTTGGTGGACAGGCACTTAAATATGTTTAATGTAGCAAATGAAAAATGTTATAACAGTATTTTCTATTTTGTTCTAAAATACATGCCTGATAAAGAAAGTGAAGAAGGTATCTTCTAACTACAGTCAAAAAATATTGGCAATGTATTAGTTTAATGGTCCATAAGATTCTTCTCTTACATATACTCAAATTATATATATTTTTTCAGTGTTGTTGCGTACTGTCTATTAGTCCAAAACAGCACGGTATTTGCACTGTTTAAGAAATAATAATATTCCATTATGCATTTCTCCCTTAAAATATAATTCACTATATTCTGAAACTGACATTAAATTAATATCATATCATGTGAAATGAATTCCCTCTTCATTACTGAAAGTTGGATTTTTTTTTTCTTTTTCAAAGTCAAATATATTGTAACTTTGACTACATTCTTTTTTTTTTTTTTTTTTTTTTTTTTTGCAGTACTGGTAACTAGAACTATTCTTATTCTTTATTTTGAAACAAAATCTCACTAAATTTCAGAGGGCCTCACTAAGTACCTGAGGCTGGCTGTGAATCTGTGATCCTCCTGTCTCAGCCTCACAAGGACTGAGATTGAAAGTGTGCGCCACCACACCCTGCTGACTGCTTTCTTTATACCTCTACTCCACTTCACTACATAGAGTCTTTGACATATAATGACATATATAGAGTCTTTGACATATAATGACATATAAGACATATAATAAATACATCTTAGTTTTTTCTTTTGATCAATGGATAAGTGAGATGAACATTTCAGAACATCAAAAAATAAAATAAGTCCTTACTAAATATAACTTAAATGCAATGATTTTTTCTTTGCACTCACATAGTACATGGCCTTACTAATTGTAGCACAATTATTTAAAAGTATTAATCAGGGTAATTGATTATATATCAATCATATTATAATCGCTACTTTGCAAATTCATTCCAAAAAGCGTGGTGTCATAGAAATATCCTAGCAGTGATTGGTAGAAGTGAAGGGCTACTTCATTTTAAATTTATAACAAAATGGAGTGATTACCACATCACAGTACATTTGTTACCGGCAACAACGCCTGTTACTATAACGTGAATTTATTGGTAACAAAATACCAGACAGAGAACCAACAAATGGGTCACATTATTGTTATTTCTAAACATCAACTTTGCTACATGATGTCACAATATCTCAGTTCTTCAATTCATGTAGTACTGACAAGATAGTTATATTTTTAATAATTATTAAATGTTTTATTTTCTACCAAGAAAAATAATATATAATATAATAGCCTCTGAGACATAAAAATGAACTCTGTAATTGATATTCAGTATTGAAATAACCATTTACCATCAAGCAATCTAAGGCTAACATGCCATTTTTGAGAAATGGTCTTCATTAGTACATTTCTTTTAAAAACAGAGATACACGTGAGAGGAAACATATGACCCATCACTTTCTGTGACTGGCTAATCTCACTTAACATAATGTTCTCCAGGTGCATCCATTTTCATGCAAATTACATACTTTTTTCTTTATTGCTTAGTGGAATTCCATTGTGTGTATACATCATAATTTTGTAATCCATTCATCCATTGAAGGACACCTAGGCTGGTTTCATAATTTGGCTACTGTGAATTGTGCTGCTATAAACATAAGTATGGAAGCAAGGGAAGTAAGCAGGATACCAGAGAGACTTCAGGTAATGGAGGAGAAACTCCAGGGGAGCTAGGGAGGTGTTCTAGGGAAATGGGATGGGAGAGGAAGGATCATGAAGGAATCATTTTCATTGACATTATATACATAAGTGAGAAGACCAATGCCAATCTCAAGATCCTATATTGGGAAGGGGCTGAATAGGGAGAGAACTGGAGGAAAGCTTGCCAAGTGTTGCGTGCATGTATATCACCATCATTCTGAACTACATTATGATGTGAGACTTTAATGCACCAAGAAAAGTATGCAAAAAAGCAAAGATACAAACAAAAGCTTAGTTGCAAAGCATTTTAAAAAATTCTCCTGGCTGTACACTATTACTGATTACAGCTTCTCTAGATAATGAATTAGGCAACAAAAGTATCCACCTTTTGAGTGATCTTGACTTATCTTTCAAATGTATCTCAAAATTTATTGAAAATTCCTGTAAAATTAAAAACAGGTTGTTACTACTTCCTCTGCTCTCACTGAGTTTGTTAACTAACTAAACATCCTTTATTGTAATTATTACTTTTGTGATTTTGTCCCATATCTTCTGCATTACAGTATTCTGTTCCATTCATGCCTCTGTTTCTAGAGTCTACTGTATGCTGGGTTTCTGGTTACAGCAATTATTTGATAAATAATTGAATTAATTAATTATAATATACATAGTACTTTTCCCCCCAAGCTTATATTGGGCAGTTTTTAAAAGTCAGCCTGCTATGATCTGGATGTCAGTCAGATCCCCTGGAGTACTTATCTAGAGAGGTGATTATTGCAAGCATATTTTTAATGAGCATACTAGCAGAGGATTTCACTAATTTACAGTTGTCTCACTTTTTAATCCATGACCATTCAAAGTAAAGATATATTTCCTTTAAATAGTCATGCTTGCCAACAGAATGAACTCTTCCAGACTAAAAGGAATGGTGCATATATCACTTATATTTATGAAACTGTGAAATATATGATGATGTTTACACTCATAAGAATTATACTCCCTATTCACTGGAAATAGAATTAGTCTATATTGAGTAATGATTCTACCTTCAGTGAACAGATTTTATTGTTTTCATTTATCGGATTAATATAGATTTCACAGTGACTGTTACCAAGGTTCAAAGATATTCAATGAAGTATTAATGATTTTAAACTTTTTTCTTTTTACTCTCCTCCCAAATGACTTCATAGCATTTTTAGTATATTCAATAGTTTTATGTGGTGCTTTGAAGAGTTACCAGTTTCATATTTGACTATGACAAGTTTATACAGCTTACTGATAATAAATTCTTTTAAAGAATTAAAAAAATTTAATGTATTTGATCCATGATTTAATATTCAGAAAAGTTATAAAAATCATTATATTCTGAGGGCTCAATGTTTCCATTCCATGTAACAATGTAGTATTTGTTAAATATTCTGAGTACGTGTGACTTATATAGGTGTATCATGAATCTTTATTTCAAAACTGTTAGCCAATATGTATTTTCACAAATGTGATCATGCAGATCTCTTAGAATAAACGCCATCCTTCATAGATATATAAGGACAGACCCCCTCAGATATTATAGGCTACATGTTCATATCACATTCCTAAAAAGTAAAATTGATAACAATATGGGTATTCTATAATGATCTGATGGTATTATGTTCTAAAATATTCCAAAACAAATTATTAGGCAAAATTGCATTTTAACTATTTCTATACCTCATTTCTTTTGTTCATGTGTTTTCTTTAATTATATTTATTTGTACTCTTAAAACTTTCACTTGTAAAGTCACTATAGTGGCAGAAAATCATGCAAAAAGTTAACTCTCCTTATTTTATGAATAAATTAATTGGAATAATAATTGTTTCTTTCAAACTTCAACATATACACTTTTTTCTTTTTCCTTTCTTCTTTCTTCCTTTATTTCTCTCTTTCTTTCTTCTTTATGGAAGCTAAACCCATGGACGTTCTATCTCTGAACTCTACCCCTAACCCTATTTTTTTTTTTTTTAAGTTTTGAAACAGAGATTCACTAAGTTGCTGAAGGCCTTGCTAACTGGCTGAGGCTGGCCTTGAATTGCAATCCTCCTGTCCCAGCCTCTCAAGTATTGGGATTTCAGGCATGGGCCACCATGCCAGGGTTATAATATCAATTTAAGTACCACCACAGAGTTCCTATATCATCTTGCAGTCCACAACACTCACTTGCTTTCATTTTTCAAACTATGCAAAAAATGGCTGAGTCAGATGTGAAAGTCTTTTGAAGAATTGTGATCTGTTTCCTTCTATTGGGTACAAATGAAAATTGTCTCATAAAAGTGATTTCTGAAAACATATGAACAAATACATTCTGACATTTTACATAAGCCAAAGTGTGAGCCAGAAATAAGGGTGACCATTTGAAACTTTAATAATTCTTTAAAAATATTTAATTTTCCAGGACCTTCAGAAATAGATTTCTAACCAAATACCTTTGAGATTTACACATACAATCTAATACATAAATTTATTTTGATGGCATCTCCATTGGAGATGAAAACAGAATTCAAAAATAGACTTAAAAACTTGATGTGTATGTGTAGTCTCCTGTGGCTCAAACTTAGCTGCTGAAGGGACTTCAATCCCCTGGACTAGTTAGAGGGGTCTAAATGTAATATCAGATAAGCAGAGCCATATTGATCTGCTTTTGCTTCCTAGAAGCTAATCTTCAGTTTCATGCAGACTCCAAAAAGAAGTCAATGACTTTAGTCATGAAAGTTCTATTCCAGATAGTGATTTTTATCTCTACTAAAAAAGTATTTTATAAGGCCATCATTAGAATTCTATATAGACATACTCATCTTTTTTTCTCCTTAAATGTTATTTCTTTAGTATCTTTTCTGAAATAAAATGCTGCCACCCACACACCCACTAAATTATTTTTCTTTTCCTAGTCAGATTTCTCATAATCAGTCAGTGAGAAATAGAAAGATAGAGAGACACCTTCTAAACATAAACATCTAAATGTGTTTCATTAGATTATTTTCCATTAAAGAATAACTTTGTCAATATTAAACCACTGCCTAAATTTCATATGTCTATTTTTTCAAAATGCTGATTCAAAAGATAAATGCACTTCCCCAATGGATTGATTTATTTTCTTCTCAAATGCTGAGGATGAATGGCGAGCATGGTAGACTCAACTTGTATCATCTTTAATCTGGCAGAAAAACTGGGGCTATTGGTTGATGTCATAGTGCTTCATTTTTTTTTTTTGTCAGTCTCATGCATAAAAAAATGTAACCCTGTGGCCTTACAGTTAAATGATACCCTCTAGCAATCTCCTCAATAACTAAGAGAACAGCCACAAACAAATGGAATACCTCATGGTTGTCTTAAAGTCTGGACAAGTCATAAGAACATTGCTTCAGAAAGCAAAACTATCATCCCAGGCTAAGGAAGAGAAGGAGTCTATGAGGATCATAAAGACTAGCTTTGCTAGTCATCAATCTATCCACCCCTCCATCTATACCTTACACAAAGTTTATTTTGCTTCTTTCAAGTCTCTCCATACTGTGACATGAACTACCATTCATCTCTATTAAATGGAGAGTGGAGTACTGCAAGGAGTCATTCCTTGCTCTTTGAACTCTATCCCAATCTGGCACCCTACCATTAAGCAGAAATCAAATGGAAAAAGAACTAGTTTTCAGTCCTTTAAGAAAATGAACCCAAATACAGCTTTGTGCTTTATTAACACACTCATTGTAAAGCAGCATGTAATGTATTATAAAAACAATATCACCCCGTATTTGAACAGTGATCTGTAATTCATTAATTCTTTCTTATCTTATTTCTGTCTAATGCTGTGATATAAAATACACCATCACTAGTGAAATGGCAAAAACAAAAATAGCATCCACTTATAACTAACCATTTTGTGAGAGAGAATGGTGCTACAGTAAGTGATCAGAACCTATTTAAAATTTTAAGTCCTGCATATGTTCTATGTGCTGACAAGTTATGCAATTATAAATATATTCTTCATGTCAATGTCTTGAAAGTTCCTAATGAGAGTTGTATAATGTAACTAGGAGGTTCCAAATTCTGTTAAACTCTACAAATGCTCTGTCTGTTTTATCATTTTCTTCAGTGAACAGGTACATTTTTAAGGCACCCAAGTGTCAACAAGTGTATCTAATAGAGCCTTGAGCTTCAGTGATTTCATAAAAGAGGAACTTGCCAATGAATTTAGGAAACTCACATTATATATTCAGGTTAGATTCACAAATTCAATGTTGCATGACAAGAAGTCTATGCTCATTTCTTGGTATCATGAATTGCAATTTTTTCCCCAATTCAGAGAACCAAACCTAAACCTTCATAAATGAATGAACAACTTGAAGGTAGGTTATACTGTAGAAGTCTTAGAGAAGGAATTTATCATGTATTCAGTTAAAAGAGCTCTGTTTATGACTGTCATAAAGTGATCCATGTCCAGTATGCCTTGATATGGAATCAGGTTGCTCAAAATAAATCCTGTGTACAATTTATAGTAAAATATACTTTAATCTCTCTCTTTGAGTATATACACATATGCACACATTCACACATACTCACATAGTCAAACATATACACACAGACATTTTAAAAATTGATATAACCTCTATTATGAGAAAATAATATATTAATAGACACACTTGTAACCTTCTTAATACATTCTGCTTAAAGCATGTAAAACTAGGAATTAGAGATAAATTTTAAATGACTGAAGACAGGGAATTCATGTTGTTGTTTGTATAACTTGATTACTATATGATACATGCTAAGAATCAAATATACATTTATCAAATGAAACAATTAAAATGCTAAGATTATGAACTAACCAGAGAAAAATATGTTTTTCCAAAGTAAACAAAATTATTTTAGTCAATTTGAAGAAACCATTTGTTAAGCCAATACAAAGTGAAAATAATAAACAAATACAATACTTCTATTAGTAATGGGAGAAAAAAGTTTCAATATAAAAGAATTATCATCCATTATATTTTTAAAAAACTACATAGCTACTTTACAATCTCCCAAATATGTATTAAATTAATTATGGAAATGTTATGTGATTCAGTACCTATTTTAATAAATCTCAAACACATTTATTACTCACTGAAATAAAAGTGATAACAGTACCATGTAATTTTCTCCCCAAAATTAATTATTTATTCCTTAAACTGTTTCTCTTAATATTATTTGCAGTGTAATTCCTATTATTCTTTAAACTTAGAACAATGTGTTTTGCCACTGCAACTAAGCACTTTAAAGTTTGCAGAGTATAAAGTGAAGCAAAGATTGGTTAGGAGTTCAATATATTTTTCTGGGAAGTCTATAATTTAGGGTTTAAACTGCACACGTTCATGTGTCACATAGATAAAATTAGTCAGCACCACTTTAATCTAATCTGCATCAAAAATTCTAGGAAGGTGGTGTCTTCACATTTGTTTGAATAGCCCTACATGACTGAGCTAAGAGGAGGCTTTATATCTCTGCAAGCAGCACATTGCTCTAATTTTCAAAGGAGAAGACTAGGGTAAAAATATAGTCATTGCTTTTCTCTTAGGACAAGACTTTGAAAACCCACTGGAAAAGGAATAATTGATTTTGTTTTGTGTAAACATATGTGTTGTACTGATAGGTCTTTAAATATTGCATGCTGTTTGAGATGGAAGTCAAAACACTGTCCCACAATTTCACCTTAACTGTACGCTAAGGATTTCACTGATCTTGTAGTGTGATCTTAAGTAGAGCCCTACTCTTGGCTGTTTTGCATGTAAGTTTGCTCCTATTCCTAGAGTGACCTGAGTCTTATTTGTTGATGTTAAAATTCCAAATCTAAGAAATGTATGTTCTTTTGAAAATGAGTCTGCATGCTGCTAATTGAAAAGTCAGAAAACAGGTATCATTTCATGTCTGCCAATAGGCACTTGTTGACTCAGACAAGTAATGATTTATGTTGCAAGAATACATAAAGCAGAGCTGTAAGCATCCAGAGGCAGAGAACTACTGCTAATTCTTTTTATGTAAAAAGCTGAGTTGGTGCTGTGTTTCCAAAGTTTTGCAGGAAAAGAAGCTGTCACTTTTAGAGGTAGCTAGTGCATGGCTGGGTAATAGAAACCCAACAGTATTGAAAAATAACTCACAGCATGGGCATGTTGAAAGGAAGTGGAGGTTCATGCCATGAGGGAATGCAGGCAGGAAGCCGCCTTATCTTTCCATAATGACCATTCATTATCACATAATTAATGCTTCATGAATATTTATTAAATTAGTGAATAATTTGAAAGATGTTATGAATGAGAATCCTAGAAATACATAAAATAAACATCCATAAAATATTCTAGAAGTTCAGCATTGTGGTGAAGTATACTGAGATAAAGAAGGGTCAGGTTAATGGAAGACAAGGACATGTTTCCAGAGGAGACTCTTGGACGGTGTTTTAAATCAAAAGCATACTGCAAGCCATTTATGGCAGGGCTGCATCCACTAATCACTGACTTATCATTCATGCCAAGCACCTACTGGGAACTTCGGAAGTATTTATTGAATAAATGTGGAGAAAAGGGATGATACAATACCTGTGTCAAGTCTGTTGGTTTTGTTAGGGATTAACTTGTACAATGCTAAATCATTGGACATTGTGTTGTGGATGACAGAAATAGATGACTGTGAAGTTGAGAAGGAGAATACTACTTCACTTTTCATCTAGTATAAGTGTGGAAAGTGACTCTTTAGGCTGTGATCTGGTGTCGGTGAGTCCAGTTAGAAAACTACTGTGATTATCTAGACAGAAGGATGAAGATCTGATATCTGAGGAGAATCTCTTCTAAGATTTTCAGGGGTCACTGTCCTAAACATAAAACCATAGTTTCTTTTCCATAGCATTCAGTGAATTTAATCTTCTTGTGTGAAATATAAAAGGAAGATTTCTCAGCTGAAGAAATACTGCCACTTGGATTTCCATCTATTAGAAGTTATATGCTACTTTAATTTCCAGAAAGAAGTTAGTACTTATTTGTATCATGGACTATTTATATACCTATCTATTTGTGTAAGAGCCAGAAAGAGAACAAAGCCTGGCAAAGTTTAGTATTAGAAAAGTTACATGTTTTGAGACTCTTTCTTTATAGTTAACTATAATCAAATATATAAAAATCTACAGCATGACCATGTGTCCATAGCAGGGTTTAAATATGTTTATGGGTGGCCTGGGCATATTTATATTCACATTTTCTTTCTAAACTACAGAAAAGCATGCTATTAATACTAGCATATGAAAATAGCCTCAAATACCAATGAAACATTCTAGAAAACTCTACATTTTACTGATGATTCTCAAGGGACAGTAAAAGGTGAAGGGCACCTCTTTAATCTTTCCATTCAATACATGGAAAGATTAAAATCCACAATTCATGGATTTTACTAAGCACTAATGTTGTATTCAAGAATCACATACTTCCTTAAAGAATGGTCCTATAAACAAATAAATATATGTGGAAGTTTTAAATATATATGAATAAGCTTATAAAGAAACTAGAGAACATATTCCTATAATAAGAAAAATAATTTGTGTTAGCAAAATAATCTGCTTCTTAAACCAAAGGTCACTATGCACTTGTTATGCAGTAAAATATGGGTTAAAACTTGGTGTATTAAAAAAAATAAAGAAAATGCTTTCATTTATCATCCTTTCCATAATTCATTCTTATTAATTTCAAAGTCTCATTACATTATTCACTATTAACAAGGCATTTTTAAAGTTCTAACCAAGTAAAAATCGCCCCTCCAGTTTAGTCTAGCTTAACTGAAGATTATAGTAGAACAATAAAAAAAAAATAAGATTTACTTTCTCAAAGAATATTTCATTCTATTGAGAAAGCCAGATTAAAAAAATATAGTCAAAATGAGTATGACTAAGAAGGTTGAGTTTGTACATCAAATGTAACCATCTAATCTAGTGGTTTAAAACTACCATAAAGGAGAGGAAGGTTTAGAGATTGGTATGGTAAAAATCAGAATTATCCTGGGAACTGAAGCATGTTTCCATACCAATGTCTCTTGTCTGTCATGGGCATCAGAATATTAGGAGGGCCTCTAGGGGAGACAGACAAAAATTCTGACTCTACCTGAGCTCCCCTCAGTTTCACCTTCCTTCATGGTTCTTTTACTAAAATGTAATTCTTTAAAGAAGAAAACTGTGTCTATTCCCATTTTTATTCCTAAGGGCCTAACAACTGCTAACGGCATAGTAGCTTCTCTCCAGGACATCATGGGCTGACTTGATAAATATTATCCCATTCTAGAGAAGTGGGTAATGGCTCAATTTGTACAAACTGTCAATTGTCATTCAATGTATCCTAACACTGACTTCAAATGTTGTAAATATTCATCAGCACCAGTCCTGATAGCTTATTCTTATTCATGAACTTAAATGAAGTAAGGAGAGAGAGAGAGAAAGATCTGTGGGTCTTGATGCAGTTCTGATGCAGAGGGACATAGAACTTGTACCACACACTAAATTCACATATTCTGATAGTGAGACCTTTATTTATGTGATTGCTATAGCTAGTATGTAATGTATAGGAAATATCTCACCATAGGACCAGGTACATACAACTTTCAGTTGAGTAGAGGATTGCAGATTTTTAATTTGGAAATCAAAAGAAAGAAGTAAGTGATAAAGCACTCCAGTATAAGGAAAAACATGATAAATTCATTCAGTAGGATTTTTTTTTTTTTTATTAAAAAGGAGCAACTGGTGGGGAGAAAATGCTTTATCATTCAATGACGAAAATTACCATTTTTGCTTTAAAAAGTAAATTTCACTGAGAGTAGGAACTCATGTAAATGTGGATCTTTCATTTGTTTTACACTAAAATCAAAATCAATTGAGTCAATAATTTTAATATTCTGGCTAAATGTATGCATTCATTTTTGGAATAATAAACAGGCTTTGAATTCAAACAGCATCTACTGTAAGAAGATATTAGTGGGCAATATTATGTAATCAGATTGAAATATGTTGAAAGAATGTTTGGTCCCTTTTCTAAACACAGTAGCAGAAAGCCAAAAAATAGATTGTTTTATGCCAGGTCAGGTGGTGAGCCCCTGAAATCCCAGTACCTGAGACAGGAAGATTGCAAATTTAAGGCTAATCTGGGCAACTTAGTGGGACTCATTCTCAAAAAATAGAAATAAAAAAATAAAAAGGGTTGGGGATGTAGCTCAGTGTCAGAGCACCCTTGGATTCATTATTCCATAACATACACACACACATGTAAACACACATACAAAGATTGTTTTATATTTTAATTAAAATGTATTTTTAAAAGATGCTCCATGTATTTCCTTGTTATCATTTACTGGTAAAATAGTTCTGAACTAATTAATGAACTAATATTACTTTCCTCTAAGGATCCTCTTTCATTCTCCATGGAAGGGGCAGATACCTGAATGACTCTCTCACACAAATATAACAAAAATTACTAGTATCAAATAACTGTGCTTGAGAAAAGAAAAATAAATTGTACTCAAATTATAAAATTAATAATGAGAATATATTTCATTTCATGATATCCTAGTTATTCAGAACTGAAAAATTACTCTGACATAAGTTCTTTATTTTATAGAACAGGATAAGATTCAGAAATAGTATGTGATTTATCCAATGTCACATAGAAAATGATGGACAGAACTCAGACTGGGAGAAATGAGGCCACTAGATATTGTATCTCATGCTTCAAAGAAAATCTGGAGGAAGGAACAAAGATGCAAGAAAATATTTTTGAGGGTTGGTGGTATAGCTCAATGGTACAGTACCTGCATAACAAATGTGAGGTGCTAGGTTCTAGGCTCAGGTCTAAAAAAACAACCCATAATAGAAAAGAAAAGACCCTTTTGAGATTATATGATATATAAAATTATGAGCAACATTTTCAGTAAAAAGTACAGAATATTTTTATGTGTCTTGAATTATTAAAAATGCATTCATTTAATGTATTTAGAAATTTTGTTGTTGGAATGATTATAACTTCATTTTGTAAATAATGTACTTCTGGGGTTAGGATTGCATCAGCGAAAAGAATAAAAAAGCCTTTGTGATTAAGAGGCATTTAAATTAATTTAGAACTTGAATTGTCTATTTAAAATTTCTATGTCCCCATTAGATTTTCTTACTCTTGCCTTTATTGATTCTCACAAATATGCTAAAATGAGGTTTCTCATTAAATGTGAAAAAAAGAAAGTGTATAGATAACATTTAAGTGAATTTTAAATTGAATTCATACATTAACACATGTAATTTTAAATATGTAAAAAATAACATTTTGGTACCTACTTAGAAATTTTCAAAAATTAAGATCAATACACTATTCATGTGCATCATAAAACTATTGCTGATATATATTGAAAACAATAAGAAAAAATTTTATTCCAAGTGAAAGTATGATTTAATCCACTGAACCCAACAAAATATATTAAGAAGAAATCAAAATAAATACCAAAGGTGATACACAGTGTCTAGATAGCATGCATGCAGATGAAATAATTTTTAATTGCATGATGAGAGATTTGTTGATTATGCTGCCAAGGGGTAAGACAGTGCTGAATCTCACTATTCATTAAGACAGTAACTTTGAACTCAACTGTGCAGTGGGGAAAGCTTTGTACTTGGAATTAGGCACATCTGTAACCGAATCCCACCACATGCAAATAGGAGACCCAGGACAAGTTATTATGCTTTTTTGGAAGCTTATTTTCTTTTTCATTTATAAATATTGGAACAATAATCCTTATTCTGTAGAGTTATCATGGGGTGTGAATGAAAACGTATTTGAAGGCTCTTAGAATAGATTCTGGCCCCATGAGTGTTCAATTATTTTTCTGTCCCAAATAATCAGACTGGGTCTCTTCCTGGGGTCTTCCACTGATCTAAAGTGGGCATATCCATAAGCTCCACCAAAGGGGGACTGTGCAGTTCCTGTGCAAAAAGAACTTCTAAAATGTGTGTATCAAGCCTGGGGTCAGCCTGCATCTTTCTGTCTTTCGCCAGCAGCTTATTTTTGATGTTCAAGTGATTTAGACAGGAGTGAAGATTTCCCCTCTCTTCTTTGACAGTGCTTAAAATAGGAGGATGAGAAAAGAGATTTGGTGATGTTGCTGATACTTGTTTGGAATTAGAATGCAAGAGTCAGAATAGGTAAATATGAGAACACATTAGGCTGTTATCCTAAGGTAAGATGTGCATCTCAGCCTACAGGACATTTGTGGGTTTTATTCTGAGGAATAATAATAAAACCATTTAAATGTAAAATAGTCAAAACAAAATTGCAATTCTCCATATGCACTTACTCTACAAAAGAGCTTTTTGTTTAAAAAATAAAAAAAAGAATGAATGAAGGCAAAAAGAAAAATGCAAAAATTGAAACCAAGCTCCGCTCTTTAGTAAAATGCCACCCACAGCAAGTTTAAAACACCTATCTCTTCATACACATAGGAGTCTTTAAATTGTTTGGGTAAGTGGGAAAAAAGCAAGCATCGGGACATGGGTTATAATTTAGTGTCTTACATTTTTATTTCCTGTTTTTCCAATTAAATTTAAGGAAAAAAAGCTCAGATTCATAAAGTAAGACTGTTCTGAGTGCTCTCTGCCAGCATGGTTAATCCTCAGTAGCTCAGGGGGCCCAAGCTCACTCTCCCTCACTGAGGCCTGTGCACATTCCTACCCTATCTCTGCAAGAAGAACTTGCTGTCATAGGTTAAGTAAACAAAAGTTGCATGTAGATGAAGCATTATTCTGCCTTCATAATTCTAGCATGAAATATTTCCACTTTATTTCTAGCAAGCCGCTAAATATCTTACTCTCTTAAGATACAGCTCTGCTAATCAATGCCACAATGAAACCTGTTGATTTTATATATGTATATTAAATCAACATATATATGTACATATATATATACACACACATATGTATCATGTCTGAGAAAAGATGATGTATAAGATGAAAGAATAGAAAAATATTTTTCAATGTTTAAAAATAAATTTAAATTAAAGGCAATGAAGAAATAATAAGTCATCTCAATATAATGAATCTCAAAGGATTAAAATATGGGACCATCATGTAATCCAGTTAGCAGTTGCTCTGCAACCTTGACTTTCCCTACAGAAATGAGCCATGCCATACCCAGAAAACTTTTACATTTGAAATTATAAATATTAGGAGAGATAGACCCAAACCAGTCACTCTGATTGGATTTCCACCTCCTCTAGAGGCAAGCTCATAGGATATCTGTTGTATGGATAAGCTGAAATGGGACTACAGAGTTGCAGAGGAATTTGATAAATTTAATGAATCTCAAGCAAACTTGTGCAGAAAATGCAAAGTATTAACAATAATCATACAGCAAATATAGTAGAAAGAAAGACATTAGATTTTAATTACTTAGCTTGACAGAGTAGTTTCTAAAGAAAGAAAAATCTAGTAAATTCAAAGATCTTCACTCAATGTTTTCAATTCTTTTGAGCTTTAAAAGAGGCACCTAACCAGAGAGTGATAAGTAATCTAACAGAATGTAGTAGTAAGTAATCTTTCTTCCCTAGACAGTGCATGAAAAACAAAAACCAAAACCCAAAAATGAAATGGCTTTCTGGCCCCACCTTAAATATGCATGGAAATCACTCTTGTAAACACACTTTGCTGACCTTGTGCCATGATATGTGTGTGGACAATCATAATACTGGTTTTTATCATAGCACTACTAGTATGTTGAAACAACATAGCCATATGAAAGTGAAGAGAAATACATTGTAATTTTCTTCTAAAGATTACAATTTGTAGAATGAAAACCAGCCTTCATTCTTGAGATCACAGTAGATGTCTATACCATTCAAAGCCCCAGGTCTGTGTCTTTCTGGTTATGTTTCATATATCTTAACCTCGCCCACTCCTGTATTCTGTCTTCTAGATTTGGATCATGTGTTCTTCCTTCCAGGGTGTTGTCCCCTCCCAACTACTCAAATTGGTCTTCCTGAATCTATTAGTTTCTGGGCATTAGTGCCTACCTCTAACATTAGTTGGGGCAAATTTTGTTAATTTCCCATTCAAAGACAATGACTCCTCTTTCTAACAGAACTTGTATATTTTTCAGAATTTCAAAGTGCCGGGCCCAGGAAGGTGACTATAAACTGATTATTCAACTTCTGCTTTTTCCACCTGAAATTCCAGGTACTTTCAGCATTTTCTAGACATTGTTTGCCCTAGAAAATGTCCATGTGACTCACTAATTGACAGGAGCCATTAGGTGAAATCTATTAGAGGGTTTCTGAAAAAGTCATTCATTCTTGTTCAAAAAGTAATAAATGAATAGTCCCTCTTTTTCAAAGGTTGCCTTTTTGTTTTGAACAAGGTTGGCACGTGATATTTGGCATTACTGCAGCCATATTGCAAACAAGCGGCAACAAGATGAAAAAGGGTGACAGAATAGAAGAATAGAATTCACTACAGCCTTTGATAACATCATTAAACTGCCATTTAACCAATTCTGAATCTGAGCATGACCAGTTCTTAAGTAAGGAAGAAATGCTTTTATGTTTTAAAGAAGTCCAACTGATCCCATTCAAATATATTTCTTTAATAAAAGAAGCATTGCATCCAAAAGCTTGCATAGAAATATGTTTATTAACATCCCTAATATCCATGTCATCTTATTATAATGTTATTATTGGTTACATAACATAAGTGCAGCTAGAACTTAGATTAAAGATTTATATTTATCCTTATAATTTAAGATTCTGCAACCATAATGATAACAACCTGATTATTGATCAACCTGGATCATTAATTTATTAAATAGTTCTAATAGATGCAGCATAGGAGCACCATTAATTTTGTTAAATATTCAAAATCTTATTAATGATGGCATGCCATCTAAATGTGTAATATTTTTAATTTGCTTCTGCTGAAAATTTCTATTTCTGAGAAGTTTCAACTGAAATAATATTGCCTCTTAGTTATGCAAAATGCACTTACTTAAAGTAAAAAAAAATGTTTTTCACATAAAAATGTCACAGATAATAAGCAAGCTATTCTACATTATAGTTTTATGTATTTTAAATCAACTTACCAAATGTCAAACTTTGTAAACTTTACTACAAACAAATTTATGGCAATTAAGTAAAGTAATACTGCTACTAATATCCTTTAATGAAATAAACACAATGTCTCTTTCTTTAAATACTGATTAAAATTATTATCCACAGGCACAAAAGTTTTTATTGATGAGAAGGAAAAGGAAGAAAAATGCTGGAGATATATTGGCAACTCTTTAGAAAAAATATCACAAAAGATGCTAGTATGACCATTTATAGTTTAAGATGTATAATTATAATTTCACTGAGTATGATAAGTAAGTAAAACATGTGCGGGGGCCCAAACGGAGTATAGGCTGTCGGTGACATCATGATCCCACGCAGCCACTGGCGCTCTTGCATCCCACAGCATCTCCAGGGAGTGTACCTCCTACATAATAGGGGGTGCACACACATATCATATATAAGCATGGCATATAGTTATATTTTAATGATTAAGCCAAGTGTAAGTGCACATGCAATGACTAAGCAAAGTGTAACACACATGTGCACCTCTCATTGATATGGGCAGGGGCTATTTTGTACAGAACCTTACATAAGGAACTGATCTGAAGAATAAAGTTTCTGTTTTTATGTTTATTCTCCTCCAGATTGCTGCTTCTCTTGCTTTCTCCCTTCTAGGGATCTCACTGCCTGCAATCACAGCTGGCCCTGACCAGGCCCTTGACATCATACTTGCAACTTTACACAAATTATGTGTCTTAAGGTTATGGTTATCACTGACACATGAAACGCCACCTATGGTTGGATTGTAGCAGTGGTTCTCAACTATTTTAGTCTTTGGGGCTATTGGCACTATTAAAACAATAGTGAGGACTCTACAGAACTTTAGTTTACATCCATTTTATTTATCATTTACCATATTAGAAATTAAAATGAAAAATTTGAAAACACAATAATATGAGGAACAAATCCCATTAATGATTGAGGTGATGAAGCTATTCTGCATGATGTATCTTTTGGGAATCTTCATTCAGGAGAGAACAAAAGTGAAAAAGGCAAAGCATGTCAGAATTACTATGAAAGAGGTTTGCTCTTCCTTTCCCTCAGGATTCCTTAGCCCTTGCTTTGAGAACTATCAGAATAGAATAAGAGGAAGAAGACTTAAAACAAAATTAATAGACCACAGTTGCTGGGAGTTATTTTTTTTTTTAACTCAGTCAATATACAAAGAGAACAATTTAGTGGAGAAAGATAAAACAGATATTTTACTGAAATGATTACCACAAAGAAAAGCTTTTTAAATCAGTTTAAAGCTAGCAGAGATTTTGGGTACATTGATTATCATGAAACTGCAAGAGACTCAGTTATCTAAAAGTAGACTATCTGATAAAATTTAAGACTTGCCTTGAAGTCAATTTTATCTCTTAAAAAGTAGACATAAATTGAGGTACTGCTTCCTTCAAGATTAATTCTGATAAATAAGGAGAAAAAAACCCAACAACCCTAATGCTTGTTTATGTGTAAGTGATAGGAATCCTCAGAAGACATGAGCTTCTCATATTTGAAACAAAAAAAGAAAAGAAACTGTAGTCAAGCTGAAATGTTAGATGAGCATAGTCCAACATTTCTGGAAACAGGATTCTATTACCAGTATTTCTGAAAAGTGGAAATAATAAGGAAAGGGGAAATTTTCTAAAGATGGAAATGTAATAGGATAATTATATACAAAGCTAGTAATAAAGAAGTGGGGTGAATCTCTCCTAAGGAAATTGGATCTACAAAAAGATTGATGTTCTCAGAACTGTGAGTAAATACAATGAAATAAAAAAGAATGAATCAAATGAACAAACAATGAAAAAGAATGAAGCAAGACAAGAGAAAGGGAGGGAAGAAGACAGTCAAGGTAATCAAAAGATAAAGCATGAGTCATCCAATTTAAAAATGACACTGAAATTCACAATGTAATTATAACAATTATACTGTACCTGTGCTGTTTTAGTCAGTTTTGAGGGGAAGGAGGAACTAAAGAATCTTGGCATATTTTAAATTTCATCCACATCTTCAATGGCCTTTTCTTTTTCCTTTTAACTTTTATAAATACTTTTATTGGTACTATAGTCTCACATAATAATGTAGTTTATAGTGATAGTGACATACATGTACACAGCACTTCATAGACTTTTTCATCACACTAACATATATAATTTTCACTTATGAAGTTTATATGATTTTTAAGGTAAATTGGTGAAAATTCCTCTTTATAACAATATTATAAACCAAGATCTGTAGTCTCTCCTCCTTTTGCTTATTTGTACTTTTCATGTTATTAAAATATTTTATCTAGGGCTGGAGATGTGGCTCAGTGGTAGAATCCTTGCCTGGTACTCAAAAGGCCCTAGGTTTGCTCCTCAATGCCATGAGAAAAAAAGTTAAATATTTTACTTAAACATTAAAGTTATTTTTAAAGCAATTAACTATGTTAGTTGTCATCACAGACACCTGGTAAAGGTGAACAACCTATTTCAGCAAATTCACTGACCCCAAATGAATACAAAGCTCAATAAAATCTGAAGTATATGATAACAGCTATTTAATATCCACTTTTATTAACAGGATCTAGATTTTTTTTTTCTTTATTCTTCTTTCCTCTGGGTTCAATCACCTTCCTGAATGCTCTGCTTATCATTCCCTTATTCCTTTTTGTTATTTCTACATAAAAGGTTTCACTTAGCAGTCACTTTCCAAGATTGGCTGCAACAAGAAACTGCTGCAAATAACTGGTGGTTGCTGTGATAGCAACATTTGCATACCAGTTTACAAATGCACCTTCCTTTACAGAGGTACTCAGTTATGACTGAACAAACCATTTCACACAGTGCATTTCCTCACAACTACATAGGTCGTGCATGTGGACTTTGACCAAAGGATTTGAACAAGAATATAAAATGCTTTTCTCCATAGATGCCCCGGCCATAAAATAGATTACTTAAATGTTACAAGGAGAAGGTATCAGTTATTCATTTCCCCTCGGTAGGAAGGATCAAGGAGAGATGGGGGTTGTTATTATAC
>PVLC010029488.1:0-20170 GCA_004027655.1 Graphiurus murinus
GGACCCCGAGCCTCTGGAGCTCCACTGAGGTGCTTTTCAGCAACACTCTCTGTCACGCTTTTGTCTTACACAGTAAGTGTCAAAGCTCCCATCGTGAAGCTGGCCAAGACGGAGGGGTTGGGGGCGGCGGGACACGGCTGTCTTCAGACAGGCGGCCGCCAGGGGTCAGCTGGGCGCATGCATGCTCCACACAAGGACACTGCACACCAGAAGTCTCGATCCACTTTATACGTCAGATCACGACCAAAGGGCAGCTAGCCAGGGCGCAGAGTGACTTGAGACAACATGGCGTCTTTGGGGACTTGTGTGGTTTTTCAAACACCGGTGGCCTGGGGAGGTGAGGACGCCCAACTCACATGTCTTCACTGTCTGTCCCTCTGGAGCCGTAAGGGCCACAGAGCAGGTGCTGGGAGGGGGCAGCCCTGTGGTGGGGCGTGGGCGCAGTGGTCACTGCCAGAGGGCGTGGAAGCGCCACCGGTGTCCAGCTCCTGAGCCCTCGCTGCACTGTGACGGGGTGAGGTGTGTGTGCTGTCACTCCCAGCACAAGGGGGCACCCCTGAAAGGCCACCAAGAAGCGCATGGCCGTGTCCCTCTGGGGCGGGGGTCCTCTGCCCCACAGCACTTAGCCAGCTGCTCCCCATTTCCCTCCGATGTGACCAGCGGACGCCTCTCTCGGGGCGCAGCAGGCTCCGTGTGCTCACGCCTGGTCTGTAGGTGCGGCCCACACCCTTACAGACGCCTGCACAGCCTCCTCTGCTCTTCCTCTTCCCTGCGCATTCTCCTCTTCCCGTTCTCTCCCGCCCTGCCTGAACCTGTGACCTCACATCCCAGGCAAGGCCTGGCCGCTGCGCGCTCCGCCAACTCCTGAGGTGACCTGTCTGAAGCTCCCTCTCCCTGCCTCCCTTCACTGGCGCCCGGCGACGCCTCCGCTGTGGCTCCTCGGGGCCGGGTGCTCGGGGCTCGCTTCTGTGATGCTCAAGTGTGGAACATGCTCGGTACTCAGTACTTTGTGCTCTTGTTAGTACTTTCTTTCCTAAGCTACTTTTTCTTCTTCCTCTGCTCATGTCTAACAGGAGGAAATGTAGTCTTGTGTGGTACCTAAGTTTTTGTTGGTGTTTCTGTCCCTGAAAGCAGGTCCCAACCTTGGGGGAGGGAGGAGCGCCGTGCATGCTCAGCCTCTCTTTCAGATTCTGGGGAACAGGTCCTGGTGGATATGGAGACCAAGAGCAACACTGAGATCGTGGAGCACATCAGGAAAATCCTGGGGAAGAATGAGTAAGTTGCTCTCCCGGACCCAGATACCGTGAGGGAAAAGAAGGGGCTGTGGAGAGGGACGGCCTGGCCTGGCTGTCACCGAGCTCACGGGTTCGTTCCCATGAGCCTTCGCTCCCTCGGGTGTAAAGGGCGAGGGGTTAACACTCTGCTCCTTTGGAAGCGCAGCGTCAGGGGCTGCTGTGACCCGAGACAGGGAGGGGATCGACGAAGGCTCTGATGCTACGTGAGGCCTTGCCAAGGCTTCTTTGCTCCGGGCCACAGGAGGCTGAAACCCGTGCCCTCACCCGCTAGTCAGTCACCTTGTCATGCTGTCGCTGTCTGTGCCCCACGCAGGGAGACTCTGGAGAAGGAGGAGCAGGACAAGCAGCAGCTCTCTCACCCCGCCAACTTCGGCCCCCGGAAGTACTGCCTGCGGGAGTGCATGTGCGAAGTGGAGGGCCAGGTGCCCTGCCCGGGCCTGGTGCCCTTGCCCAAGGAGATGACGGGGAAGCACCGGGCTGCTCTGCGCGCCGCCGCCCAGGACTGAGGCCCCCACAGCCGTGCGGTGTGGGTCTGGCCCTTGGGAGATTTTCAGAAAGCCAGCCCGTGTGCAGTGCTGCAGTTGAGTGAGCCGCCTACCTGGGGTTCCCTTAAGGTTTACCCCTGGAGACCCGGCCAGGGACATGATGTTACGGGGGACAATGCAGAAGGCTTGTGCATTCAGAAGAGCAGGCTGGCATGGTCTGCACCTGGTCCCTTCTCTGGAGCGGGGTGGAGCCGGCGGCCAGCGTGACAGCAGTCCTGGACCTTCGTGTGGGAATGGTGTGACTGGCCCCTTCGCGCTTGCTGCTCCTGCCACCCGTGGTTCTACTGGACAGGGGCACTGGGATGACGCCGGCTTACCAAGGCAGGTCCTTGACTCCGCGTCCCTCCCCCATGACTCCCTCCTGCAGCCCGTCAGCCCCGCCCCCCGAGTGGCTCTGGCTGGGGGCCTTCCCACTGCAGGGGCTCTTCAGTGGTTCTCCTTGAGGCCTTTAGCCCACCATTTAGATCTCTGGCCCGTGAGCTAGACAGCCTCGTGAGAGCCTCCCTCTACAGCCCAAAGCAGTGACCCCTCTGTCTGGAGATCCTGGACTCCACGGGACAAAAGCCTGGGGCCTGAAGGCAGGCTGGAGAGGCAGCAGGCTGGAGTGGGCTGCTTCACGGTGGCATCGCTGGGTGTTGCCCTCCCTCTTAAGCCAATCTTTTCCTGTTTTGTTTAGCAATGACAAAAGATGGGTTTAAAATATAAACAAGTTGAGATGGCTCCGAGTTACTTGCATAAGCACTGTACACCAGATGTTGTTTCTCGTTCTTCACTTGCACTTTGTTTTTACCCAGAACACCTGGCTCCATGTGCTGGCACCCAAGGGTCTGGCGGCCCAGCTGTGCTTGGCTCCAGAAACATCTGCATGGCCATGCCCGTTTTCTCCATTATAGTTATCTAGAGGTCCAGCAGACACAAATCACCAGCGGCCAAAGTTAACGTGAGGACGGAGAGTAGCAGACACCTTGTCCACAGCCGGGTCCCGGGAGCTGCTCTGGGGCAGGACGCCGTTACCGACTGTGAGAACAAATGATGGACTGGGTGCACATTAGTTTTTAATTCACTTTTAATAGTAGAAACCTCATTTAGGTAGTAGTATTAAGCCACAACAGTAATGCCACATTGAAATAGCATTTAATAAAATGCATAAAGCTAATCCATGCACTGCAACACTATATACAGACACAACAATGCAAATTCTTCAAGATTGAGACATTGATTAGATATAAAATTCTGTTTAAAAAGAACATGCTATTTTTTAAATGCCATCACATAACAAACCTGATCTCATATGGGGAAGAAAGCTGTGTAAAGCTACAGCTTTCAACAGGTTTTAAACCTGGAATTAAAATGTAATGGCATAAACGACATATTCTATGTTGTGAAGGGCAGAGGTTACAGAAACGGTCCCAAGAAAATCTAACACCCGAATTTGCCTTTAATAGAAGTCTTTTTAAAAGGGCTGGTAATGCCAGCTACATTTTAAGAGACATCTGAACTACAGGTAAAAACTACAATTGGTACTATGAAAAATGTGCAGCTTTTCAGTTATAAAACTAAGTGAACACTGGTTTACAAGATAATTGGGAGAACAAGACTAGAAAAATATTCCAGCACTTGAGTTGTACGTGGCAGCAGCATTTGAGCTCACCAATGCTATGGTCAGTAAAATAACTGATTTTACTTTCCTAAAGAAAACCCATTTCAGCATAAAGTCTACTACCAAATGTTATCCCAACGTTCAACTCTAACACACTCTCAGTTGGTAAATGTTGAGCATTTTTCGGTTTATATCTAGACAAAAATTATTGGCCTCTTAACAAAGTATAGCTGTGCATAAAAAAACTGACATTTCCCCCCAAGGTACTTTTTAAGCTCACAGTTTAGTTACTCTTCGGCTGCTGCTAAGATAGTCCCAAAAGAAAATTTAAAGATGAATTTGAGGCTCAAGCTTCCCTTTGTGTTTTCACTGGAAAGCCACTTTGGATCGTGTGATTGTCTTGACAGGCAATGACACAGGCGAAGTCTACGGACGCCAGTGGCAGCGGAGTTTGCTTTGCATCGAAATAGGGAAGCTGAGCCCTAGGAGACCACAAAAGGCACTGAGTACTGTATCTCCTATGAAGTGGCTTTCAAACCAACAGCTCACTTCAGAAGAGCAACTTCTGCCGACTACTGGGTTTTGGGGTCACCCTGTCAGCGGCTTTCTCACCGGTGCCACTGGCAGCTACTGCCTCAAGCCCCACTGTGAGGGAAATTCATCAGAGGAGACCAAACGGGGAAACGGCGCCAGTGGCTTTAAGGGTGAACATTCATTAGAATGCCGTTTTTATCTGAAAAACATAAATAGTGAATTTCATTCACATGCTTGGAGTTAAATGTGATGCTTGCAGCTTAGAAACCACAAGGGCTAGCCAGCAACAGTCATGCTTTTTAGAGACCTGCTCAGCCGTTTTATTTTCAGCCAGCGTCACACGGCAAGTACCTCTGGTCGCAGCACAGTGCCCAGGGCTTGCGGAGCAGAGTGACAAGGGACACTGCTGCCCCGAGTGAGCCGCCGACAGGACCCGCCTGCACCCCTGGCCCGCGCCTGTCTCTGGCCCACGCGGAGCGCTCAGAGCATCTGGGACCATCAAAGCTGTAGCCACCAAGTTCCCTCCGGGTAGGCCATAACGTGTGGAAAAAGTAGGCTAACAATTACCACTTAGTTTTGGGCATCAGGATAAACTGTCTCCCTGCCCCTTACGTGAACCTAGAGAATGCACATCTTCCCAGGCAAGGGGCCGTGGAATGACACATCAATTTACATTAGCAACTCTATCATAAACTCTTTAAACACCAGGAAAGCTTGGATAGGTATGTGGCTACGTGTCTGTATACATAATATACACCTATGTACACATACATAAACTATATACACTGTACAGAGAAGGTATAAACACATGTACATTCATTCAGTCATACAGGCCTATAAATCTGTACACACACAATGCTGCTGAAGGGACCCACCAGGGTGGGAGGCACACACAGGAGATCCAGAACCTTGTGTACAAAAAAGACCCACACCAACCCTGTCTCCATTCGGGGTTGGCTTTGGAAATTTACATCAAAATTAAGACATTTACTAAGAGCCACATAATCTAGAGAGGGACGTGGGGCCGGACGGGGTCTGGGAGGAAAGCGCACCTCAGCCGATGCCTAAGTGCCACCCACGGCCCCGCTGCGTATCAAGTGCTTGCACTGGGAACAGGCTTCCAGCCCCACGACACAGGACCCGCAGCCAGAGCTTTGCAGGAAGTGCCCCCCAAGACTAGGGCTCTCCCCCGGAATAAAACCCCCGGCTCCAGCCAGTCTTCCATTCTCAGTTCCTGCCTGGCCACCCCTGAGCAGCCATGTGTGGAGGGCACGCTGCTGCTCACCTGGGAGCCACGGCGTCCACGGTTAGCCCTGGCTAGCGTCACCACTGCCACATAATACCGATGAGCCAGAAAGCGATCCCTCCAGGGCCTAACAAGTGGATCACACCTCTAAGAGCCACGCGAGGACGGCAGAACCTAACAGGCTACAAACAATGCAACTCCCCCTGTATACACGTGCATACTTCAAGTTAGAACACCTTCCAGAAGGAACTTGGTCTTTTTCTGTCTTCTGTGTTATGCTGGGATGGAATGAGCTCCAGAAATTTCAATACATAACTGTCTTAACATTATTTGACCTACTTCTGCAAAAGAGCCCACTCGCCCAGGAAGTGACCGTGCGTGTCTGTCCCACCTCCCGGAGCAGGCAGGCTCCGCAGCCGAGTAGCTCAGGAGCCCAGTGGGCAGAGGGCTGCGCTCAGAATTTCACAACTAACAAGGGTGAAAAGCCTGTGAAGGCCGGATCCCAATATTCAGTCAAGACTTCCTTGAATCATTCCTAGCTCTGGGCTGATGTTCCTAACTCAATTTATTGAGAGATGGAATGAACCTGCAGGTCAAAGCTTGAAATGATTTCAGGCAGTAGGAATCTGGGTTACGTGATTTTTCAAAGGCCACTGCAAAGCAAAGCAGAGAGGATCTGGGACGCCAGTGAAGGAGTGTCCAAAGCCAGAATGGTCCCCTGAAATCTGCCATTACCGGTGGAAGTAGGACCAGGAGCTGGGAGGCTGAGACAGGAGGATCGCAGGTTCACAGCCAGCCTCAGCAACAAAGTGAGACTCAGCAACCTAGCAAAACCCTGTTTCCAAATAAAGATAGAATAGGGCTGGGGTTGTATCTCAGAGGTAGAATGCCCCTGGGTTCAATCCCCAGTGACACACACACACACACACACACACACACACACACACGAGGACTAGGTTATTAGGGCCGCCAAGCTCACACCCACAAAGCAGGACAGGCAGCTGTCTGTGAGATCGCAGATGTGCTGCAACACGTCCCCCACTAAAGTCCTTCACAAGCCAAGATGAAACAGACCCACTCTAACCCCACTGTCTTGCACAGCCTTTTTGTCTTAATTTTAAAATTTGAAACGCTTTGGGGTTAGAAAACTAAAATACTTAGAGCTGGCAAAGTTAAATTCCTCCTGTCATTTTATAATGGTTGCCCCCTGCTTTCCAGTATTTGTCACCCCTGCATCTCCCTATGAATGATAGAATTAAATCCAAATGGGAACTTCCCAGTGGGAAGCTGGAGACACTGCCCTCACCTCATTCCCACTACGAGTGACCTCATAAGATGCTGTAACCCCCCAGGCCGCAGCCAGCGGCCCATCCGCGCTCGCCTGCGCCCACCTGGACGGCGACGACGGGCCGGGCAGTGCGCTCTGACCTTTTCGGATGGAATCTGCTTAACAAGTATAGACACATTTTGTTAGTCTAATCAAAACAAAACACAAAGCACTGGGCCCAGACCTCCTCAGGCTACTTTCCTCCAACAGAAAAAGAGAATTCATATCCATGGGAACTTCATGTTATGCATACCTGCCTTTAACTGAATTCTGTTCTTGAAAACTGGGCTCACTATAATTTCTGAGGAGAAGTATCACTTTGGGCAGGAGGGTTGTTTTTTAAAGAGTCGGTAGTCTGCTTCTCTAGCCATCATTTAAAATGCTACAGGGGCATGCCTGTAATCCAAGTACTTGGGAAGCTGAGACAGGATCACAGGTTCTAGCCTCAGCAACTTAGCAAGACTCTCAGTAACCCAGTGAGACCCTGTTTCAAAAAAAAAAAGGGGCTGGGGGTGCAGTTCAGAGGTCTAACGCCCCTGGGTTCAATCCCCAGTACCACAAACAAACAAACACAAAGCTATGGGGATGGTTTGCTGGCGCACACCTGGGGGAACCAAAGTGCACAGTGTGCCAGAACATTCCAAGACTTACCAGCAGAGACGGCAAGTCTGCAGACATGGTGAAAACCCCTGATATTTAAGACCAATTGAAAGAAACTGTTTTGAAACCCATTCAGCTACACCAGGGCCTGCACAGCCCTAGCCAGCTCCAACCACAGAGACAAGGCCCTTCGCCAGGGAGGGGCGTGAGGAACGGAGACCCCCGGGAGGGCCCCCGCGGCCCAGAAGCCGCACCTCACGGGACAGCACACCGCCGCCGCGGGCCCGTCTAGGAAGTCCCGTCAAGGGTGCAGCTCCAGCTCCACGAGCGGCGCAGGTGACCCGGGGATGGTTTCAGTTGGAGGAATCGCATGACTTTCGGCAGGTGAATCCGACAAGCTGCAACCTAATTCTGAAAACCAGTCATCAGGAGAGAGCCCAGGGTCTGGAAGAGTCGCAGACACCCACCGCAGGCCAGGACCACATGGTCAAGGAACGTGACAAGCGCCGGCGCTCCAGCTGGCAGCTGCTGGCCTGGGTCACCATCGAATGTGCCACCACACTCCCACTTAGCATGTGATGCCATCATCACGAGTTCATTCGCAGGAATCGAGCCCAACACCACCAATATGTGCACACGCTCAGGAATGACGACTTCTTTTCTTAAACACAAATGATTGTCTCCTGTACCCCAGCAAGTTTTCACAGAAGCCATTAGCATTCTAGCCAAAGACATGAACGGTTTTGCATTCGCCCTGTCCATAGATAAGATGTTGCTAACATTACAAATTTTGATAAGTACTTAGAAAGTGCTAATGTTATTACCCTGGTAATTAGTAGTTATTAATTCCAAGGACATTTTCAATATATGTACACACATACTGTTCTCTTAGGTTCTTTTAGTTTGAATACTAGTTTCTGACATTATAAAACTTGTTTTTTGCCCTTTGAGAATTTCTAAATACAAATTGAGTTAAAAGATTGTTCCAAAATCTGCTTCATCAAAAGGCATTAAAACATTTCTTATGGCAGGAGAGGATCCTACTAGTCTTTTAGTTGCTATGGTCTGGGATTAAAGATAAGAAACCAGGCAGGAAATGGCTAACATACTGGTAATATTCGCACATACCAAGATACCACTACTTTCATTTTCCTCGCGTCTGACGGGTCCTGGAAGGAGTCTCGCCGGCGGCAGGTGTGTGCCGGACACTATAGACTGGCCCCGGTGATCTGGCCGTTGTACTCTGCCGTCTCCATCTTGAGGATGTAGGGGATTATGCTGTCTATTGAAACATTGCCAATGAGACCAGTGAAAAAAAGTTCTTCTGTTATGTTGGAGCTCATCAGCCTGAGTGCCGGCAGGCGGACGAGAATCCGGGCCAATCTGGAAGAGGGAGGTCATTAGAGACAGGGCAGGTGGTGGCCTTCCGCCTGCACCGCCCAGAACTGGACGGGACCACCTTCCACCCACCTTCCGCTTTTCACATCTCAACTGTTCCTCTCACAGGAATTTACTGTGAGAGAAAAATATCAAAAAAGTGAGTACAAAGATACATGTACAAATATGTTCTCCCCAGCCCCATGAGACGAAAACACATAGGAGTTCATCAACAGATGATAGGTTATCATTTAAAAGATTAATAAAAATCTGTACTTATTGATGGAATAATAAAATTAAAAAAAATTTTTTCAAATTTTAAGAAAACTAAAAAAAAATTTTGGGGTGTTGGGGATCAAACCCTGGGGCATTCTACCTCTGAGTTACAACTCTAACCCTATTTTATTTTAAATCATTTATTTATGTTTGTAATACTGGGGATTGAACCCAGGGGCAGCCTACATCCAATCTACACCCTAAGCCCCATTTTTAATTTTGTATTTGGAAACAGGGTCTCGCTAAGTTGATACAAGCTTCACTGAACTGCTAAGGCTGGTTTTGAACCTGTGATCCTTCTGTCTCAGCCTCCCAAGAACTGAGATTACAGGCATATGCCACTGTGTCCAGCTCCTATTTTATTTTGAAACAGGGACTTGCTAAGTTGCTGAGACTGGCCTCCAACCTGCGATCCTCCGTGTCTCAGCCTCCATAGTAATGGGATTACAGGTGTGAGTCACCATGCCTGGCTCAGTAAGAATGTAACAGGAGACTGGGAGGCAGTTCCTCACAGTGCTCATGGTTGGGCTCCGGTACTGGGATCTGAAGTCATCTTTCTTAGTAAAACTTTGCATTGCCCCAATTTCCAGTGTCCATTTAACATTTTGAATAAAGTAGTATAATGTTTTCACTCTGAAGAAACCCGGAGGATCATGGACCCTAGCTGAAGTGCCCCAGGTGACTGGGCCGCTCTCCAGGCCTGGGCACGGACCACGGCACTGCTGCAGTGCTGTGCATCTCCGCCAACTAGAAACCACCTACCGCTCCTCAGCGGGCAAAAATGTAGAACATATATGCTGGTTTTGCATCAGATTAAAGTGCATTTTAGATGTTATGATCCCGACTATATACATCAAAAAACTCTAGAAGCAAAGGTTTATGGTTTTATGACGCTAGAAAGTCTGCTTGACCAGGCTAAGTTAGGAATGTGGGCTATACGTGGAAAACGGAGAAGTGATGCTATTTGTGTTCTGACAATGATTGATATGTCGTAAATGTAAACATAATCCTGTTGTACTCAAGAAATGTATAAAAAAATCCATGAATTAAAAAAAAAAAAAAACCAACTCTAGAAGCCAGGTGTGGCAGGGCATGTGTATAATTCCAGTACTTGAGAGGCTGAAACAGGAAGATCGCAGGTTCGAGATCAGCCTGAGACCCTATTTCAATAAAATAAAAAGGGCTAGGAGTGTAGCTTAGAGGTAGAATGCTCCTGGGTTCAATCCCCAAGCACCACAAAAAGAAAAAAAAAAAAAAAAAATCTAGAACAATTTTAACCAAGCTGGGCGTAGCCTCGACACCTGCAATCCCAGTACTTGGGAGGCTGAGACAGCAGGATCATAGGTTCCAAGTCTGTGTCTACAACTTAGTGAGTCCCTGTTCCAAAATAAAAATTGAAAGGGCTGAAGGTGTAGCTCAGAGACACAATGCCCCTGATTCAACCCCCGGTCACTTGAATAAAACGGGGCTGGGGTGTAGCTCAGAGGTAGAATGCCCCTCAGCTCAAGCCCCAGTACAGAGAATGTACTATGTTCTAGGGCTTTTCTTTGAGAACTCTGAGTAGGTTTTCTGAGTCCTGTAAGAAAGCCTCCGGTACTGAAATTTGGGCCTCAAATCATCTGTGGCTTCCCACCAGGCCCCTAACTGGACTAGGAGTAGCTCAGGATTTTCTTAGAAACATTCTGTCTTCTTTCCAAGGTCACAGAGTTGCTGATGCTAGGTGATTCTACAGGGTGACGGCCACGCTGGTCACCTTCTTGCCATGGGCCTGAGCTGCCCTCCCACAGGCTGGCTGTGTGAATTCTGGGTGTGGGCATTACTGGACAGTCTCTCTATACAGACTCGTGATGAAGTCTTCAGGGATTCTGGTTGGAAATGGTTTTGCAAAAGCTGCGTTTTGGCCGTGGAGGGGTGCTGAAAGGCTCGAGGAGGTCCGCAGGCCTGGAACAGTCCTCCCATCGCTCTAGAGAAATAGACGGGCTATCCTGGTCTTAGCACAGAAAGACCAACCAGGACAGCTGGTACCCTGCCTGGGGCAAGGTCACTGCCTGGAGAAGCACCGGGCCAGGAGCCCTAGGGCTCAGAACCTACAGAAAGAGCCCAGTGCAGCGGCCACAAGCCTAGGGAAGGCAGGGCCACGCGTCTTTCTGGACTGTTCGCTTTACTCATTTTGAGGGTGCAGGATGGGTTGGAAAGCAGGAAGCACTGTAAGTGAAAAGGGGAGCAGAAATTCCCCTCACCTCCAGTGGGTGAGACGCAGTCGTGGGAAAGCCTGTCAGTATACTGTTCTCTGGCAGACCTGGACAGCTATCCTATCCAAATCTGTGCCAGAAAGGCTAATTTGTATATGTTCTCTGCTGCCCACTGTTACAAATAATACCACTGATTACCTTTCGCCTAATAAAGGGACTTTTCCAGGTTACCTGCAGGTAAAATTATTATCTTATATAACTCACCGCTCCTCTCTAGAAGTCAGATTCAGTTTCTATTAATGAAAACTGTCAAGTGCTCTACGCCGCCTCTGCAATAGCTGCTGACCAAGGTGGGCAGAGCATTCAACCCTGTGAGGACGCGGGCCTTCCGCGCAGCACTAGCCCAGAGGCACCACGGCATGGAGTCCACGGGCCGGCGCCCACACTAACGTTCACCAAGTTAAGTGTGATCTGGTGAGGGGCTACCAGGCTGCCGGAAACCACAGGCCAATGTCACTGGAGCTTGAACCTCCGACCCAGCCACACCCTCCGGCCCCAAGCAGGAGCACGTGCCTGCGCCTCACCGGTAGGTGTCTTCCGAGTAGGTTTTCTGAACATAGTCCTGCAACTCCATCTGTGCTTTTTCCTGGAATTTCTCAATCTGGCTTGTGCTCGTCAAACCTGGATGATCTGAAAACAGAACATTACCCCCCAATTCCCCTCCGTATATGGGAAGTCTTACCTGCAGACTTCTTAGTATTTCTTTTCTTTCTTTCTTTTTGCAATACTGGGATTAAACCCGGGGAAGTTCTATCACTGAGCTAAATCCCTAGACCTTTTTATTTTGAGACAGGATGTTGCTAATTTGCTGAGGCCAGCCTCGAATTTGTGATCCTTCTGCCTTAACCTCCTAAGAAGCTGGGATTACAGGCAGAAAATACTACACCTGACTCAGCCAGCCTGCCTGCCTGCCTTCCCTTCCTCCACCTCTTTTTTTCTTGTGGTCTTGGGAATGAACTCAGGGACATTCTACCTCCAAGCTACACCTCCAGCCCTTTTTATTTTCTGTTTTAAAACAGAGTCTTACTAGATTGCTGAGGTTCTTGCTACATTGCTGAGGCTGTCCTTGAACTTGTGACCCTCCTGCCTCCACCTCCGAAGTACTGAGATCACAGGCATCCACCACCATGCTTATCTTAGTATTTCTTTTTACTCAGACCTCTGACAAACTTCCCAAATACAACAGATTGAACCCTAAAGGCTGATCTGCTTGGGATACTGTTAGAATGCTGGCTTCGCTTTTGTTTTTTGCCAAGACTGTAAGGTTCCTATGATGGGGCTGGGGTCCTGCCCACCCACCCGGGTTGGTTCTAAACATCTGGTTTTATACTACTCTTGAAAACACCAATTTTAAGATGACATAAAATTAGAAATTATCACTTCCTAGGTATTTAATTACATGATCTCTCCCATTTGTATTAGCTGTTTTGTTCATTGTGAGTCAGGGCTGGGAGGAGAGGAAGGCAAAGCAGTACCTGAGCCCTGCCACCCAGGCTGCCCTCCAGCCCGAGGGAGCTCTAGCGGCTTCCAGGGAACAGCGCTGGGGAGCGAGCGACTGAAGCCAGCCCGGGGCTCTTACTCCCCACCAGCATCCCTGCTGCCACCAGACGGTTAGTGTGGCCCCAGCAGCTGCTGCTACTGCTGCCCAGAGACCGTATGTAAACCCGTGGAGCTTCGGGAGGCCTGGGTGATATGCTAAGAGAACCTAGAAACTGGCAGAGAGCAAAAGAAGAAAAAGGGCATCATGGGACAGCAGCTCTATTATGTATGTGGCAAGCTTGTTTGGCCAAGGGCTTATTAGGAGACAGATGAAATCTACTTAGGCATCACAGCATATTTCTTTGGGGCTGTGAAGGCAAAGATTTAAGAGAAATTACTTATTTACATTAGCTAGCAAAGCAGTTATCATGAGAACACCTGGTCACGTACAGTCTGGCAGGGCTCTCTCTACACCTCTGACAACGCGACCGTGTTCAGAAACATCAGTAGACAGTAGAAAAGTGCCGAGTCCCCACCGCATATCTTACCGGGGCTAAAGAGAACTATAGCTTTAAGGTATGCGTACTCATAGCCATCTATATCCAGCTTCGCCATGCTGTTACAGAACTCCTGCAGCTTCCAGATGTGCTCCATGACCTGCTTTATCCGGTCGCCAGAAAGTTTATCTGGAAAACATCACAGATCCCCTGAGAAAAACTGGAAAGAATAAGCCTGCCTCAGCCTCCGGGGTTAGCTGGGATTATAGGTATATGTCACCAGGTGTGGCTGTCAATCTTTTTTTATCCTTTGAAAAGAGGGCTGTCTGGCAGAAACTTAAACTCTCTGACCAGTGAAGGTCCCATCACCCGACACACTTCCCTCACCCATGGAAGCGGCAGGACGCCAAGGCTGGCCAACGTGCATGCTGGCAACCAGGGCCAGCAAAGGCGGCGCTTTGACAGGCCTACCTTCCTGGATGCTGTTCTGTAGGTGGTTGACGATGGCCGCCAGGATGGTGGAGAGGCTCATGACCTGGGCGCACTGGGCCAGGCCCAGGGTGAAGAGCTCGTTCCAGCAGGCCCGCACCAGGCTGGTGTTGCAGTCCTGCCTGGGAACAGAGGCCACAGACGAGGCCGAGTGTGGCGGGGGCTGGCGCCGATCACCAGCGCTCCCAAATGCCCACGACCATTCTCACCCAGAAAACGAACACGCCTACAGAGAAATCTACCAATGTTTCTAACTATGTCCCTCTGATGATAAGCTATTCTCTTATAAAAGATTCTTTAAGCCAGTTGTAGTGGCACACACTTGTAATTCCAGTATTTGGGAAGCTGAGACAGGACTGCAGGTTTGGGGCAACCTCAGCCACTCAGTAAGGCCCTCAGTAACTTAGTGAGGCCCTGTTTGAAAATAAAAAAAAAAAAAGGGATAGGGGTGTAGCTCAGAGGTAGAATGCCCCTGGGTTAAATCCCCAGTACCACCGAAAACAAACAAACAAACAAACAAAAAACAACTTTAGAGTGAAGTAGTGAGCACTTTTAAAAGGGATGGGAGGAGCCGGGCGTGGTGGCGCACGCTTGTAATCCCAGCATTCGGGAGGCTGAGACCGGAGGATCCGGGTTCGCAGCCAGCCTCAGCTACCTAGTGAGGCACTCTGCAACTTAGTGAGACTCAGTTTCAAAATAAAGAATAAAAAATAGGGCTGGGGGTGTAGCTCGGAGGTAGAATGCCCCTGAGTTCAATCCCTAGTACCGCAAAAAAAATAAATAAATAAAAGGGATGGGAGGGATGGCTGAACTGTCACTTCCTGCAGCCTTCTGCATCCTCAGCGCTCCTGGCCTGCCTGCCCAGGAGATGGGCATCTGTGCTCAGGCTCTATGGCCAAGGTCCTGAGAGGCTGCAGGGACCAGAAGACAAGAGCTACGTGTGGGCTCTGAAGCACGCCCTGCAACCCTGCAGGCGGGAGGCAGACACTGCAGGAGCAGGGCAGAGGGTCCAGCCAGGGCCGCCTGCAACTTGGCGCTAGGTGATTTCTACTCAAGTTAGTTAGCATGCTTGGCCCACTGCAAAACAAGCCATCCTTGCGTGTGTATGTGTGTGTGTGATTGGGGATTGAATCCGAAGGCACTTTCTTTAAGCTATACCCCAACCCTGTTGATTTACTTGTTTTCTTTTTTGTGGTACTGGGGATTGAACCCAGAGGCATTCTGCCGCCGAGCTATACAATTCTTTGTTTTGAAATAGGGTCTCACTAAGTTCCTAAGGGCCTTGGTAAGTTGCTGGGGCTGGCCTTGAATGTGCAGTCCTCCTGTCTCAGCCTCTCAAGTTCTGGGATTACAGGCATGTGCCACCAAGCCTGGCTACTTGTCCTCTAATCATGGAGCGCAGTGACCATGCCAGCAACTACTGAGGACATAGGCTGTGCACCACCAGACCTACCAGCACCACACTGAGTCCTCTCTTCACACCAGCACCCAGCGACCTGACACCTTGCAAGGACTCTCTGGCGAGGAAACGAGGCTCAGAGAAGTGGGGTGACGTGCACAAAGCCACACAGCTGGTAAACGCTATTCCTATGGCCCCGCCCCAGGTCCATCTGCAAGGAAGAGGCTTCCTGAGAGAGATGCCTGCTCCGCGCTCCTGTTGGTGCTGGCTGGCACGAGGTGAGACTGTGTGAGACTGTGCATCAGTACTGTTTGAGGACAGAGCTGATTCACCACCACTCCCAGCGCCAAGTCCCTGGCATATGTGGCTCCACAAAGATTCCAGGCACAGTGCACAACTGCTGGCCATGGTCCCTGCTACTGGTCCACTGACCAAACTTAATAAAAACTCAAAATCACTGAATGAGGTACTAAGAACAGTTAAACCGGAGCTAGAGGTCTTCTAGGCCATTCCTAGGGGGAAGCCCTCCACCAAGGGTGCATGCGAAGAAAAAGGTCACTTACCCAAGTGCCTGAAAGGCCGGGATTGACCTAGCCCAGTGCATAGAGAGGAAGAGCAGGCGGGAGGCGGACTCGCAGATGTAGTGCACGTTGAGGTACTCGGGCATCGGGCTGGGCATCGTCAGCTGGAAAGAGGCAGCACACGACAGGAGGTGGAAGAGGGGCGGGGAGGGCTCTGTCAACACACATCCTTGTCCTACTTCAACGAAGGCAGCAGCCAGTCACTGTCTGCTTCTGAAGCGCCTGATTGGGCCATCTTCGTGCAGCAAGTGCTTCACCAGTGCCCATGTTTTCTTTTCTTTTTTTTTTTGGTGGTACTAGGGATTGAACCCAGGGGAAGCTATACCCCCAGCCCTATTTTATTTTTTATTTGGAAACAGGGTCTAAGTTGCAGAGGGCCTTGCTATGTTGCTGAGGCTGGGCGTGACCATGTGATCCTCCTGTCTCAGCCTCCCAAATGCTGGGATTACAAGTGTGTGCACCACACCAGGCTCTTCCCGTTTCTTGCTCAATGGACTAGGATCTCACAGTCCTTGCAATGTGAACTGTGGCCTGGGGGAAACTTCCCAGCTCCCCCATACAAAGCGTCCCCTTGAATGCTGTCTCAGCTCAAGTGCTATCTGCTTTACTCTACTTTGAGCTATAGGTTAAGTCCAATTTGAATCGGGCTCAGGGCTCCACTCCATGGGCTAGCAGGCACTTTTGTAGGCGGCCTCAACATGGCAGGGAGAGGGGGCTCAGCAAAAGGCCATGTGCTAGCCAGGCAGGGTGGTGCACGCTTGTCATCCCAGTACTTGGGAGGCTGAGATGGAGGATCAGGGTTCATGGCCAGCCTCAGCTACTTAGTGAGGCTCTCCTCAACTTAGTGAGACCCTGTTTCAAAATAAAGAATAAAAAATAGGACTGGGGGTGTAGCTCAGAGGTAGAATGCCCCTGGGTTCAATCCCCAGTACTGCAAAAAAAAGAGAAAAAAACCAAGCCATGTGCTGGGAGGACAGCTCACTACCACAGTGGCAGTGCCTATGCCCTTGGAGCTCGAGCGGCACTGGTGAACTGCCTACTGGAGCCCTGGGCAGCTACGAGCAAGGCCCAACCTTCCTAAGCGACTGGCCAGATCTCTCTAGCAATCAGTAGTGGGGAACAAGAAGACTCATCCTGGAGACCTAGGGGCTGAGTGTCTGCAGGAAGAACAGGGCCGGTGAAGGAGAGTGGGAGACCGGTGAGGTCCTACCCGCACCCCCAAGCACAGCTGAGATCTACTTCCTGTGCCTGCTTCCTCGAGACTCTGAACCAGGGCTTCTACTATAGAGAGGAGGCAGCGATGTCCCTGAGCCCACACTGGGAAGGCAGAGGCGTCGCGGTCAGCCTTCAGCCCTCACCGGACGGCACCACGCTTGTTTCAGGGTTACCTTCAGAACAAGTAGCACCGTGAGCAAAGGACGAGGGAAAATGCTTCACAGTGGGAACACTGTTCTGGAATTCAAGAACCTGCTTGAAGCCTTGCCGTCAAACCACCGTAAGAAAAGGCGCTCGGGCATACCAGCTCTAGCACAGATTCTCTCCCCAGTGGGGTGGGGCTGACGCCACGCAGGGCGAGTGCAGTCACCTTGAACGTGACATGTGTGTCTGAAAGGAGGGGGCCTTCCACCTCGATGATGGGCGTCGACTGGTCTCTGCTGATGACGTGGATGCTCCCCCCGCCGCTGGCGTCCATCCCGTCGGCCAGGCTCGGAGGCGAGGCGCCGTCGGTGGTATTAAGTGCTTTAGCTAAGGTATCAAATGCCCTGTGAGCAAAAACAAAGCCAGCAAGGTTGTGACTGCGGCTCTCGGGGGGAACAGAGCTCTACTGAGCGATCACTTAGAAAGCAAGGCCTCCGGGAAAAGATCATTCCATTCTACCTGCCGAGGGACGGAGTAACAATGGAAGCTTCTACAAACTGTCTGAATCATCTTAGGCAATGAGCTGTTTCACGTATATTTTCACATATAATTTTCACAGCCACCTTCTAAAGGTAGAAATTCTCTCCATCTTACACATGTGACTGCTGAGGCTCACAGAGGCCAGATTTCCACGGCCATCCACATAGTAAGTGGCAGAGCCAGAGTTCCACCCAACTCCAAGTCCAGCCCCCTCCCCTGGACGCAGACCTTCATTCTGCCGTCAGACTATAGGCGAGCACATAGACCAGAGCGCTCGCGTGGCCTCAGCTACACATCTGCCAAGGACGGGGCGGAGGGAAGCCGAAGCCAGTATCTGCCACTACGGACCCCGTGACCTGGGGTCTGAGTACTACCCACTACCTACTCAGAAAAAATGTTCACGAGAAAAGCAAGCTAGAGCAGACATAGGAAGGAGATGAGTGATCACTACACAGGTGCATCAAAAGCGATCAATATTAATAACATATGTTCCCTGTTGCCTGCACTGAGTTACTTCATTTTCTTTTTCACAGTGTGGAAGAAAAGCAATTTAAAATCTGAAAGAAGACAGAAGTGCAGGGTCATCACAGCCCCGATGAATCACGGGACAGAGCACAATGCTGCTACGGCCTTGCAACACGAGGCCGTGTGCGAGGGGAGCCCTACCGAGTAATCTCACTCGCAGACTGGTCCTCCGGCTGGATTTCTGAAGTGTCACCATTGTTCAAGGACTCACTTAGGTTGGCGAGAGAGGTCACTACATTTGCCAGTGTGCCAAGGGCTCCCTGGCTCGTTTCAGCCTGTAAGACAAAAAACAGTAACATGAAAAACGAACACACATGCGAATGACTCAGGTCAGTGAAGGTATAACATCGATTCAAAGACACCTGGGTGTGAACACACGGGCAGCACAGGGACATCCTTAGGGTGACGAGTCAGTTTTCTGGGTCTCAGTTAGGGTAGTGGTCACTTAAATCCACCCGATTGTGATACCATGACAGAGTGGTAAGTGATAGAACAACAAAGGATTATCTGGACTTCACTAACCAGACTTCTGTGCCTCAAGACATTATCAAGAAAGCAGTAAAAAGGCAACTCGAGCCAGGCACAGTGGTGCATGTCTATAATACCAGTACCTGGGAGGCTGAGACAGGAGAATTGCAGGTTTGAGGCCAGGCTTGGCAACTTAGCAAGACCTTATTTCAAAATAAATAATAAAAATAGGACTGAAGGTGTACCTTGGAGGTAGAATGCCCCTGGGTTTAATCCCCAGTACCAAAGTGGGGGAGGAAGACAGGGAAGACAACCCACAAAACAAAACAGACAATGCACAAAGCGGGAGAAAATATGTGCAAGTCACATATGTAATGATGTAATGATGGTTTAGTGGCCAGACTATCCATCCAAAGCTTTTTTTTTTTTACAGCCCAGGGGTCTTTATTTATTTTTACATCTATTATGCCATGAATTCACAGGGAACAGGTTCCAGCAGCTCGGGCTCCTTTCCACTGGTTCTCACAGTGTGCTTCTCTGGGTGGCGCAGGCTGGCGCCTCAGCTGAGGAAGGTACCTTCCTCTTTGGCTTCCCCTTCTTCTTCTGATCATTTTCCTTCACCCTCTTCAGGAAGCTATCTCGACTCTTAAGAGTGCTTAATATGCTCAGTACGCACAGTAATCCTCTTAGCAAGAATCTTGCCCCTGACTTGCTTGTTTACAGCAATGCCAACAGCATGCTGGGTAACATTACAGACTCTTCAGTTTTGCCGTGGTAACATTTGTGAGGCATTCCTTTTTGAACAGTACCCATTCCCTTAATGTCTACAATGTCACCCTTCTTGTAGATTCGCATACATGTGGCCAAAGGAACAACTCCATGTTTTCTAAAAGGTCTAGAGAACAGGTATCGGGCTCCTCTTCTTCCCCTTTGTGTTCGTCATTTTGGTGAACTATTGGAAGATGGCGGCGAGAGCCCAGAGAATTCTTAATGCTCAACAATAAAAAGACAACTAGATTTTAAAACTCACAAAGGATATGAAAAAACATTACTCCAAAGAAGATACACAAATGGCCAAAAAGTACATGCCATTTCATTTCACTGGAAATGAAAATCACTGAGACATCATGTCCCACGTGAGGATGGCTACAATCAGAAAGACAGTGACAAGTGCTGGCAAGGAGATGAAGGAGCCTCACACACTGCTGGTGAGATTGGAAATTGGTGAAGTCACTTTGAAAAATAGTCTGGTAGCTCCTAAAAAGTCTAAATATTAAAGAGTTACCATATAATCAGCAATTCTACTCTTAAGGTAGAAACAATCCAAATGCCCACCAATTGATGAATGGATAAATAGAATGTGGTATAACTAACCATACAGTGGCATATTTTTGGCCACAAAAGGGAATAAACTTCTGGTGTAAGATACAACCTGGATGAACCTTGAAGACATTATGCTAAGAGAGAGAAGCCAGCTGTGAAGGACCATATATCGTATGATTCCCTTTGTACAAAATGTACAGAACTGGAGTCAGGAAGCATTAGTGGCTGGCAGGGTTTGGAAGAAGGGCGGATAACTGCTGAATGGTGTTTAGGTTTCTTTTAGGGTGATGAAAAATATTCTAGATCAGTGGTGATGGGTGTAAAACCATGTAAATATACTAAAAACCATTAAATTATAAACTAAAAGGATAATATGGTATGCAATTTACATTTCAATTAAAAAAAGAAAGATAAATAATCCAAAATGTGTATACACGAATGTCTGTGTCTTGATTACA
>PVLC010029489.1:0-20181 GCA_004027655.1 Graphiurus murinus
CAAGATAGCTGCTGGGGAAAAGCTGGTTGGGAAGTCGCTGGAGAAGTTCTGGGAAGAAAGGTTGTCGGTTGCTGGTGAAAGGTGGTTTGCGGAGAGAGGGGGTTAGTTGGAAAGATGTAGGAAAAGCACTATTTGGAAAGACAACCTCTGTATTGTGTTTGTTATCGTTTGTGCAACGCTTTGATCCCAGAAGGAAAAAAGAGAGTTATAATAAAAGAGGTTCGAACCAGTAGCATTTAGCCGGCGTCTTTTATTGGAGCCTCATGGCTGAGGGTTCAGCCTGGGGCGCCCGATAGACATTAATATGTGAGTAAATTTAATTGCAGTATTTCCTTAAGATCTGTGAGCTGCCCTAGCAAAGTAATTGAACCCAAGGAGGGGGTTGTTGGAACTTTGATTTATAACAGGCTGGTCAGAATTATAATAGGTCATAACCTGATCCCCTCCCTTAAAATGGAGAAAAGGAACAGTCTCATAGGATGGAGCCCTTAGCATGATCTTATCTCAAGGTGGAGAATTGAAGTAAATGATAGGATACAAGTTGGTGTTTCCTGGGAATTTGATCTCAGAGGTGTTGTGTGAGTAGGAAAAACATTCTGATTTTTTTTCTCTTTCTTCTATTGGTTTTAAATCAATTAATATAGACTATAAGAGGTCTGTCTGCTGCATGTACAAATTCATATATCATATAATGTATAATGAAACTTTTATAAGAGAACAAAACAAAGTGTATCAGTCAGCTTTGCATTACTGTGACAAGCACCTGAGAAAAGCGATTTAGAGGAATTTATTTATTTTGGTTCGTGGTTTTAGAAGTTACAGTCCAGGATTGGCCGTCTCCATTGCTTTGGGCCCGAGGTGAGTCAGAACATCATGACGGAAGAGTGTGATAGAGGAAATGGGCTCAGCCCATAGCAGTCAGGAAGCAGAGAGAGAGAGGAAGGAAGGGGCCAGAGACAAGAAATACCCCTGCAGGGCTCACCCCAGTGATTTACTTCCTCCCACCGTATAGTTCCCTCATCACCTATAGTTTCCATCACCTTCCAGGAGTCCATTTAGCCGTCAGTGGATTAATCATGATCCACTCCCTTCCCCAAATCCCCGCCTCTGAACATTGCTGTTGGGGGACGAAGCTCCAACCCAGGGCATCCCGGATCCACTCATCACAAAAGTCTAAGCTAATTTTTCTACCAAAATTAAATTGTCACAAATATTTGTGAATAAAATTGCATGTGTGTGCACAGTTAATATTTTTCTAATTTCTTTAATAAACTTCAAGGTGTGTTTTCTGCCATTAGGCATGGAGAAGTATATGTCCCTTTTTATTTTCTTTTAAAGTTACTTTTGTGCACAGTTTTAACTAGAGTCAGGAACGTTGGATATGCTTAGTTTTGTGTATCTGCTTTTATAATTAGCATTGTAGAAATCATATTCATTTTTTAATATTCATGTAAGAAAATAGGCATTATAAAATGCTACCTTGCTGTATAAAAGTATAGACAAACAATGCTTTATTTTGAGTGATATAGTGAATATCCAGGACATACATAGAGATATTTTTAAGGCTTACTGCTGTTCTCAGGAAGTGAGTGCTTTTTGTTACTGGTTTGGAAATTTTGGTTATTGTTGTTGTTATTTTTTTGGTACTGGGGATTGAACTCAGGGGTATTCTACCTCTGAGCTACACTCCAGCCCTCTTTATTTTTTATTTTGAAATAGGATCTCAGCTGGGCGTGGTGGTGCATGCTTATAATCCCAGCATTTGGGAGGCTGAGACTGGAGGATCCGGGTTCGCGGTCAGCCTCAGTTACCTAGTGAGGCACTCCACAACTTAGTGAAACCCTGTTTCAAAATAAAGAATAAAAAATAGGGCTGGGGGTATAGCTCGGAGGTAGAATGCCCCTGAGTTCAACCCCCCAGTACTGCCAAAAAAAAAAAAAAAAAAAAAGAAAGAAATAGGGGGGTCTCGCTAAATTGCTGAGACTGGCCTCTAATCTGCGATTCTCCTATCTTGGCCTCCCAAGTACTAGGATTAACAGACATGTGCCACCACACCTAGTTTGGAAATATTTAATAAAAATTTCACAGATAGAATTTAAGAAGTATATAGAAAAATTACAGAGGCAAACATATATTAATTAAACATATTAAATGTCAAAAGCAATTTATAATAGAAGTTGACCTAGTTCAAGGAGATATTTTAAGTAGTTTTACAATTGAAATAAAAAAAACTTTTGTTTTTAGATGTACTCTCCTATAACGAAAAATGAAAAAAAAGATAAAAAGAATTTGAAGATGTTTGACAGAATGTCGAGAAAAGGAACACTCAAAAACATTTGTTAACGTTGTTCATTTTAAGCCAAGTGTGGTGGCCCACACCTGTAATCAGTTCTTGGGAGCCTGAGACAGGAGAATCACAGATTTGCAGCCAGCCTCAGCAACTTAGCCAGGCCCTCTGCAACTTAGTGAGACCCTGTTTCAAAATAAAAATTAAATAGGGCTGGGGGTGTAGCTCAGAGGCAAAATGCCCCTGAATTCAATCCTCAGTAGCCCCCCACCACACACATACACAAAGAAGTTGTTCATTTTATTGTTACACTTTCTGTAAAAATAATCCTTCTCTTTAAAGACGACTATATTCGACTTAATTCAGAGCATTAGGATGTCCTAATCCACCTGTGATCACTGACAGGAGAGCCCTCTTGCTCTTCAGTTTTCGGTCACAGAGGCTAAGGAGTTACAGTGATTCACGTTGCTGTATTTAGAACGTGTGTTATAGCAATACACTGAAAAATATTTAAAACAATACATGCTTCTCCCTTAAATGATCATCTTCAATCTACCTAAGTGCACATCTCTTTCTCATGGGCAAAAATACATTAAGAGATAGTAAAGTCTACCAAATATAGAAAACCTCATGTGCAACATGCCAAGGAATCGCTTTACTAAGGAAGGAAAAGATGCCCATCATATAGGTGGTTCTTAGAACACTCCCCCACAGTTGGACTAATTATAGATTCATGACTTATGCCAATAGAAATGATGTTACAACTTTATCTAGCCCAATCATATTAGTCACTTGGGGATGTCATAACAAAATACCATGGACTAGGTGGTATAAACAATAAAAATTCACGGTTTTAAAGTTCCAGATGCTCAGAAGTCCAAGATCAAGGCTCTGGCAAATTCAATTTCTGAAGTCTCTCTTCCTGGGTTGTAGAAATCTGCTTTTTCACTGTGTACTTGCATGACTTCCTCTTTGTGCATGTTCCAGGAAAGAGAGAGAGAAAGAGAGAAAATCTCAGTCTCTAGTGTCTCTTTTTAGGACACTAAACCCATCTAGGATTAGGATCCCACCCTTATGACATCATTTAACCTCAGGTATTTCCTTAGATGCCCCATCTCCAAATGCAGCCACACTGGTGCTTACAGCTTCCATGTATGCATTTTAGGAGGACACAAAACTAGAACACCCTGAATTTTATGAAGTAAAAAAAGGATCAAGAGAGAATAGCAGAAACTGAGGACTTAAAAAAAAAACACAACAAAACCCTCAAGTTTATTTTGATTAATTCTGGTGTTTCCACCAAAACTTTTCAATAACTTGATCGAGTAAATTCATGACACAATTGGCATTCTTAGTGACCTGACTGGTAGCTGAAAGCTCTTTCTGTGACATTAACAAAAAAAAAAAAAAAAAAAGAAGAAGCCCAGTCTCCATGTGACATCCAAAGCAGATCCAAAAGTTACCATCCCATTAGGAGAATAAGACTGAGCTCTCTATGCACAATATGATTTATTTCACATATCTAAGTTGAGTAACTGATACATTCTCATTAGAGGAGGTGGACCTTACCACTCTCAATCTCTTCTTAGCTCATTTTCATTATCTACTGCATTCATTCCTTCCTTTTGTTGTTAAAAGTTACCTCACACTTTGTGATTTAAAATAATGCAAATTATCTTATAGTCCTGTACTTCAGAAGCTCAAAATGGATCTCACAGAGCTAGAATCAAGGTGTTAGGTATGCACGTCCTTTGGGAGGTTACAGGGAGAAGACATTTCCTTGCCTTTTCTAGCTCCTAGGGTTGCTTCTCCCCTGGTCTCTGGTCTCTTTCCATTTTTGAAGCCAGCAAAGGCTGGCTTCAGTCATTGCATATGACTATGATGTTAACTTTTTTGCTTTCCTCTCCACACTTAAAGACTCTTAGGATTAGATTGGGCCCACCCTGATAATTTAGCCGGATCTCTTTATTTGATGGTCAGATGACATACGGCAGGTTACAGGGATAAGGACTTGGACAACGTTGAGTAGGGGGCCATTCTGTCTACCACAACTATCCAGTTAAAAACCACTCTAGGTAATGTTTCCTGTATTTGTATGACAGGGGGGACCATTCCCGAGTTGTAAAGTCTCTTACACCTGCTAAACTGACTAAGAGCTAAGTTAAATTTCAGAGTGCATTTATATATGAAATTAATTTAGGAGTTAGGTAGGAGGAAAAGAATCCTACAGCCTTCTTTAAAGCTCCTTAGCGTAAAACTGAAGACAATGAAATCCAGAGCAATTTCTAGTTGTTAATGTCTCAGCAAGCTGATATTCTTCTTTCTTAGATTCATTTTCTCCATGCAATATCATTACAAGCATTACTTATCACATGACTGGAGAAATGAAGGAATGGAAAAATGATTTGGTTGAGTTATTGTGCAAAATAATAAAAATATAACCAGCTGCCTTAAGTTATGACAATCTGAGGAGGAAGCACGGCCATTCATTCCCATTGCACCGTGTGTGTGTGTGTGTGTGTGTGTGTGTGTGTGTGTGTGTGTGTGTGTTACTAGGGATTGAACCCAGGGACATCCTTCCTCCAAGCTACACCCCAGTCCTATTTTATGTTTAATTTGAAACAGGGTCTCACTAGGTTGATGAGCGTCTCACTACTTGCTGAGGCTGTCCTCAAACCTGTGATTCTCCTGTCTCAGCCTCCTGAGTACTGGGATTACAGGCATGTGCCACCATGCCCAGCCATCGTATCTTTTTTTTTTTTTTTTTTGTGGTACTGGGGGTTGAACTCAGGGACATTCTACCTCCGAGCTACACCCCCAGCCCTAGTTTTTATTCTTTATTTTGAAACCGAGTCTCACTAAGTTGCGGAGTGCCTCACTAGGTAGCTGAGGCTGGCTGCGAACCTGGATCCTCTGGTCTCAGCCTCCCGAATGCTGCGATTACAAGCGTGCGCCACCACGCCTGGCTCATCGTATCTTTTAAAGGTGAGGAATATTGGAATCTTATTGACCATGTGGTTAGAAAGTGGCAGAGCCAGTACTCAAATTATATTTGCCTGACTCCAGTATGCTCAGGCTGTAGGTATCTAGCTATACTATTGTCACCAGGAGTGTGTAAACTAATATACTTGGTTTGGAAGATCTGAATTGGCCTACAAACCCAGTAATTAAGGATATCACTAGCTATTCCAAGGAATACTGTAAATTACTAAGCTTAAAAACAAGTTCTGCTCTAAATTAACATACTTATGTAAATTTATTTTATTAAGAATATTTATGATATATATCATGTGTGTGTGTGTGAGTGTGTGTGTGGGGGGCACTGGGGATTGAACCCAGGGGTGTTCTTCTTCTGAGCTACACCCCAGGCCTGTTTTTTTATTTTTTATTTTGAAACAGGGTATCACTAAGTTGCTGAGGGCCTCATTAACTTGCTGGCCATGAACCTGATATCCTCCTGTCTTAGCTTCCCAAGTACTGAGATTATAAGTGTGTGCCACCACTCCTCGTTTACACAGTCTTTTCTAAACAAACAAACAATCAAAGAAACAAACAAATTTATTTCTTCAATCAGTCTCAAACTGACCTAAGTCAGAAAGACTGGTTTCATTATTATCACTGTAACCTCATTCTATTAAGCAAACAATTCTGCTTCCTTTTCTCAGCAAATGTCTCAATCATCAAGTTTTACATTAAAAAAAAATTTTTTTTTGTGGTACTAGGGATTGAACCCAGAGGCAGAATACCTCCAAGCTACACCCCCAGTCCTTTTTAAATTTATTTTTCTTGTCTTGAAACAGGGTCTTATTAGGTTGCTGAGAGTCTTGCTACATTGCTGAGACTGTCTTCAAACCTGTGATCCTCCTGTGTCAGCCTCCCAAATACTGGGATTATAAGCGTGTGCCCACCATGCCCGGCTACAGTTAGACCATTTCTAACATTCAAAGGCTCGCATTTTCTTCAAATCAGGCTTCCTCCAACTTAACATTTCAATTTACCAATATTTAAAACATTTCTTAATAGTGATAAATCAAATCCCAATACTGTGTATCAAATTTACTTGTCAAAGGGTAGGTTTCCGGGGTATGGGTTTAGGAAAACATTCTTGTCCTATATATCATCTCCAACGTTTTTTCTGTTTAAGGAACGAGATTGTTTACCCATCGCCTTTTTCTTTTTTCTTCCTTCTTTCAGAGTACAAAGCAGAAGGCACTCCTTCAAGAGCATGCAAAGTATACCCCACCCTGTGTTTTGTGAATGTCATCATCGTGAGCAGATTTGGGGTCTAGCCAGGGAGCAGTCACGCTATCCTATCGTGCAATCACATCACGACTAGGAGCCACAGGGAACATGAAAGAGCAAGTGAGCGCCATTCAGATAAAGTCCGCAGGCAGGAAGAGCCAGAGGCAGGAGAGGCTGAACCTGCAGCAGGCTGGATCTCAACTTCCTCCCTTCAGTGTCTCTGATGGAGAATCTAGGGAGAAACAGATTAGGATATGAACTGAAGATCACAGTTCCTCTGTCTTCGATTTTTCTAAGGAACAAGTCCTTCTTTGGAGCTCTTTCCAGGACTTCAGCTCATAGGCAATGCGGCCATTTATTTTTCTAAACAGATTTACATGGACTATGAAAATAAATTCTACTTCATTTAAGGCATTAACAATAATTATACAGCCAGGCGCGGTGGCACACGCTTATAATCCCAGCATTTGGGAAGCTGAGACCGGAGGATCCGGGTTCGAGGCTAGTACCTAGAGAGGTACTCCGCAACTTAGTGAGACCCTGTTTCAAAATAAAGAATAAAAAATAGGGCTGGGGGGGGAGCTCGGAGGTAGAATGCCCCTGAGTTCAATCCCTAGTACCGAAAAAAATTATAATAATGAAAGTAATCTGATTATTTTTAATGTCCAATGTGTTTAATAAGGGAGACTTAAAGTGTCCCCCCCTTCCCCACACCCCGGTTTACAAAACAGAATGATTTGCCAAACTTTTTTACTATTATCTCAAACTATTCCTCCCTCCTTTATAGTCAGGTTGTGGCTAGGTTCTGCCAAAATTTGAGTCCTTATTCAGACTATATTTGAATTCAGGGTAGAGGGTTGGAGGACAATTGTGATTCTGAGCTTTTTTTTAGTGGAAAACTTTAGTTTTCTTGAAAACTATGGGGAAGATAGCTCTGAGTCTCTTTACATCTGTAATGTTAATTTATGAAGATGCAATTATTGGGCTAATGGTTTCCAGTTCTGCATGATACAGAGGTTGGAAGTTGCCACTCTAACCGAACAAGTAAAAAGCTGAACCAGGGCCTCAAGCTGGAAACACCTGCAGATGCAGTTGCAAGAATTCCTGCAGTTCGCAGTTGCAAGAATTCCTTCTCCTATAGGAACCTTAGTCTTTGCTCTTAAGGCCTTTTCAGCTGATTAGGTGAAGCTCACTATATTTCTGTAATCACACCTAAAAACAAATACCTTCATTGGATACCTGGGTACTACTAATCAAGTTGTTATATAAAATTAGCTGTCAAAGTGGGTCTTTTGAATTTTACTGATTCTAGTGGATGTATAGTGGTATTTCACTATGGTTTTAATTTGTATTTTTATGACGGCTAATGATATCGAACACATTTTTATGTACTTACTGGACATTCATTTATTTTCCTTTGTAAAGTTCCTACATAGGTGTTAGTTTTGTTTGTCTTTTTGCTATTGAGTTAAAGGAATTACTTATATGTTCTATATTTAAGTCCTTTGTTGGGTATGTGTATAGAATCTCTTTCCTAATTTCAAGATTTTTGGAGAGAGAACTGTATTTTCTCAGCTCGGGTGGGGTGTCAGGATGAGGGTTAAGGTATAAAAACGGCGTACAAACTCATTCCCACCACAAAAAGGACCTTGCATCTCTCTTCTTTTTAATATTTAATTTTGAAATATCTAGACATTTATAGGAAATTGCAAAAAAAAGTGTAGGAGAGAATCACACAAATTTCACATCACCTTCCCCAGTGTTGACATCTTGCATAATTATAGTACAGTATCAAAACCAGGAAACTGACCAGGGCACATCCCAGAACTTACTGAGCTTTGACCATTTATACACACATTCGTGTATGTATCATCCTTTGCAATATGTCCTATATGTAGCTTTGTGTGACTATCGCCTCCATCAAGACATGGGACTGGTCAGTCAGCACACAACTGCCTCATGCTATGCGTTTGTAGCCAGTAATCCTTATAGCTGTGAATCTCCCGATCCCTAATCTGACAATATTAATATTTTTTTCTATCCTTATAGTTTTATTTCCAGAGTATTATCTAAGTGGACTTACATAGTATGTAAGTTTTAAAAACTGGCATTTTTCATTTAGCATAATTTGTGTTTCATCCAAGCTGTTGCATGTAATAATAGTCCCTCTCCCCTTCCTTTCTTCCTTTCTCCCTCACTTTCTTCCTCCCTCCCTCCCTCCCTTCCTTCCTTCCTTCCTTCCTTCCTTCCTTCCTCCCTCTCTACCTCCCTTCCTTCCTTTTTTCTTTTCTGCATTGTATTACATGGATATGGATGTATCACAGTTTACCACAGTTTGTTTAACCATTGACAATTCGAAATTGGTCCTGGAGCGGGCATGGTGGCTCACGCTTGTAATTCTAGTACCTAGGAGACTGAGACAGGAGGAACATAGGTTCACAGCCAGCCTCAGCAATTTAGTGAGACCCAGCTTCAAAAAATAAAATAAAAAATAGGGCTTAAAGTGTGGCTTGGAGGTAGAATGCCTCTGGGTTCAATCCCCAGTAACTAACACACATATATACACACACACACACACCCACACACACTCATCCTGGAAACTTAAATTTGGAAGTGATTATTATTTCAAGTTATGAGCTTAGATTCAGTGATTATCCTGTAAGAGTGCAGAGAGAGAAGCAAAAGACCAAGATATTTCCACTTTAAGAGAGAAGGATGAGATTAAAAAAAAAGATCGAGTAGTTGTACTCTGTGAAGGTAGAGAGACCAAGTGAGTATCCGACAATGAACTTAAGGGAGAAGAGTCAATGAAGAAGTAGGCATGTGTGTGGGATGCTACTGAGAAGGCAAATGAGAAACACTTTGGGCTGAGCATGGTGCGCACACTTGTGATCCCAGTACTTGGGGAGGCTGAGACAGGAGGATCATAGGTTCTAAATGAGGCCAGCCTTAGCAACTTATCGAGGCCCTCTGCAACTAAGCAAGACCCTGTTTCAAAACAAGATATAAAAAGGCTGGAGTTGTAGGGGTTCAATCCCCAGTAACACACACACACACACACACACACACACACACACACACACACACACACACCATTGAAAGGATGGCTGAAATTAAGCAAATGGCCTACAGGCAATAGAGGGAGAACTGACAGGGAGTGACTATGATGGACACGAGAGTCCAGGCAGGAAATGGAGCGATGACGAGGGTGATGGATGAGGAGGGGATGGGGTTGAGGGCTCAGTGGGCACAGCGGAACTGGTGAGTCACACGTTCTAGTGTCCGGGCTAACATGGCGGACAGAAGTGTTGGGAGTGAAGGAGCAAGTTTGCAGCTGAGAGGCTGGAGGTGGCACAATGATGACAGGATCGAGGTACGTCCAGTAGGAGAAGACCGAGGAAGGGAGGCCAGGGGAGACAGTAAATCTGTGGTCCATGAGAACACTGACATGACAAAGAAATGTCAAAATTGGAGTGTGAAGAAAGCCAATTTGCCCAATGGAGTAAAACATCTTCTCTTTAGAAGTTCCTCTTTAATTTTGTACCTCAGTGTCTATCCCTCCCTCCCTCCCTCATGCCCTTCCTCCTTTCCTCTTTCTTCTTTTTGGTGATACTGGAGATTGAACTCAGGGGCATTCTAGCTCTAAGCTATACCCCCAGCCATATTTTATTGTTTTAATTTTAAACAAGGACTCCCTAAGTTGCTGAAGGCCTTGCTAAATTGCTGAGGCTGTCCTCAAACCTGCGATCCTCCTTTCTCGTACTGAGATGACAGGCACATGTACCATGTAGGCCCAGCCCAATATGTTTCTCATATGCTACCATGCCCGGCCCTCAGTAACATTTCTTTTTTTTTTTTTTTGCGGTACTGGGGATTGAACTCAGGGGCATTCTACCTCCGAGCTACACCCCCAGCCCTATTTTTTATTCTTTATTTTGAAACCGAGTCTCACTAAGTTGCGGAGTGCCTCACTAGGTAGCTGAGGCTGGCCGCGAACCCGGATCCTCAGGTCTCAGCCTCCCGAATGCTGTGATTACAAGCGTGCGCCACCACGCCCGGCTTCAGTAACATTTCTTATTCTCTGCCTTTTGTGTCTTGTTTTCTTCTTCTAGATTAGGTGATAAAAACTAGCTTGTTACTATCTCCTATATTACAAAGTCTTTATTTTTCAACACAAATTTTCAGTGAATAAAAAATGATGAATAATCATTTTAGGAAGCCTCTATATGACCGAGGCAGATCTGTTTCATTAAGGGCCAGCCTAGTTTCGAACAGATAGAAGATACAGAATAATGGTTTTATATTAAGGCACAGGCTTTAGAGAAATCATATGACATATGACAAACATATTTAGAAATAGTCAAAATTTATTTTCTGAAAAGATTTTTCTATACTTAAACAGTATAAAAATAAACAGTCATTTATTTCAAGATTCATCTTACATAAGTTAATTTAAATACACATTTGTCTGACACACTGCAACATTCACAGACAACCCTAATTTCCAGGTTTGGTCAGCAGAGTGATGTTGGCAACAATCATGTTGGCTTGTTTTTTACAAAGAAAAAAAAAAATAGTGAAGTGAGCAGTTGTTCATACAAACTTTCCTAATGTTGACTATTTCTTAACCTTCCACCCTTTAAACATAAAATCGTATAGAAAAATTTCCTGAGTTATTTCTCTTTAATAACAATCTCCCTTTCTTCATTGTCTCAAGAAACATATTTTTTCAGTTATTTACACAGATAGTGATATTACCTGTAATTGATGCTTGGTTTAAAATATTAAACCCATAGTGTTTTGTACAGAATATTTTCTCAATAAAATATGGTTGAATGAATTAATGAGGCATTCACCGGCCCTTAAAAATAACACAAAATAGATGTGTCTTTATGACATGTCCAGGTTAATGAAGCAATGTTCTCTGTGGTCTGGACATGGATAAATCCTAAAGACATAAATTCTAATCTTCAATGCGTTAATATACGAGAATTAAGTTCCTGAATATTTATGAATCTTAATCCAAACATTGCTTTTGCTTACATAATTCAGAGAGGTAATCACAAAAAAGATATACTGATTCTGACACAATGAAAAAAAAAAATCAGTGATTGCAGCCTTAAACAGTTTCCAACAATAATGCCCTAATAATACATAAATAAAACCCCCAATAAATAATATACAGTACCATAAAATGTCAACTGACAATGAGATGTGGCAAACTATTATCATTAACATTTTTATTATTTCATTTATATAATTAATGCTCAGAACCACTTGCTAACTGTTCGATTTTTTTTTTTTTAAGAAAGGAGATTCATTAGAACAGAAACACAACTTTTTCCTGTAAGAAAACTTTACAGTTCTTTACAGTCTCTTTGTGGGGTTCTTAGTTATAGATACTTAAAATTAATTATAAATAATATTCTCTGCCTTTCAATAAAACTAAGTGAATACTTGTTTCAATACCTTTTCTTTTTTTCTCTTATTTCTAAGAGGAGCTAAACAGTGATCCTGAGCTGAGGTTTCCCTGAAAATGTGCAAATGATTAAGTAAGAAAATAGTAACAGATTTCAAAGATAGAAAAGTTTTGATCTTAAAATTACAAAAACAAAATAGAATAAATAAACTTATCAGAAGACTTAAAAAAAATCACTACAAGAAAAAAATAAATAAATAAAAGGAGCAGCATGAGGGTAGCTAGGCTCAATTTGAATGCATATATTGAATTGTTTTGTCATGATTCAAAATGCATGTATTGAATTGGCATATCAAAACTCAGATAAAATTAATGTATAAAATGGATTTAAGCATTGAAGAGGCTTTTTAGGAGGCTGCCATTACTTTGTGCACTGCAGTATGGATGGCTAAATCATACTGTGCAACAGAAAAATCTAAGAAAATAAATCATTATCCAACTCCAGATCGGTAATTCATTAACCTCAAAGCAAAAGCCACTGGGCACCAGCCCTTCCAGACTTATAGATTTGTCTTGTTACTTTTCATATAAACAAATTCTGAAATATTTTTCTACAAAATATTCTTATTTTGAGATAAGTCTACAGTGGCCCCACCATCGAATGCATTTGACATTTGGATTTAAAAGCAAGTTGTAACAGTCACATGACATAGATTTTCATTCCAAGTGGAAAAAAAAAACCACATATAAAATTTTTAAAGAACAATTAAATTTTCTATTGATTTTAGAAATTTATATCTATGTTAGCTTCTTTTATAGGAAAGGGCACAAGTTTAATAACTTCAGGTAAGAAAACAAACTGTTGAAAGAGATTCTACCTTGTGAGTTTAGATTCAAATGCTTGTCTCAAGGCTGCTTTAAAAACAAATGAAATTATTGGTAGAATCTGCTTTAATGTTCATTTAAAAGTACATTTGTACCCTTTTTTGTTTGTCTGATAACCAATAAATGTCCCAAAGTCCTTTAAAAATTCCACGATCTTACTTCTAATGCCTACATCATGGAAGACACATTGGAAACAAAGACAGTGTCCAAACTGGCAGCATTTTGTCACCTAGCAGCAGTGTTTAAGTGTCCAAATATCTCTGCTCTTGTTCTTACTAAAACATAATATGCACTAAAATTCAAGTAAAAACATGTGAAAACTCATTTCCCACAGGCTTATTAAACCGAATAAAAAGCCTTTCTCCTTTTTAACCTGAAGCTAACACATCTTTAAAGTAGTGACACCAAAAATCTTCACAAGTGTGACTCTTTCCTCTAAAACAAGAGGACAGCCTTCTTTACAGAATGTTAACTAACAAAGGTATTCAAGATAAATATTATTAAATAATTAAGTTAAGAGAAGTGGTTCATAGAAATAAATAAGTATCATCGGTAGACGTCTACAGTTCAGTGGAACGCCCCTTGAGCAGCACGGTGGGGTTGATGTCTTCTAGTCTGGCGTGGGAAGCACTAGCATTAATGGTGACCGTTTTGGTGGGCAGCGGATCTTGCACATTGAAGGATGTAAAGGGGCAGCCCTTCACGTTATTGCAGATGAGAGACTGAAGGGAGGCAGTGTTGATGATTTTAAAACCTACTTCTCCTCCAAAAGTGCTGGGTTTCCAGTATTGAGGAGAACAGATAGGATTTCCCATAAGTCCTTTCAACGAGAATGGTGCTCCCATTTCCACCATGGTCTCACCAAAGATGGCATCAGGGCGGGGCTTTTCTACCAGAAGGGCAGGATAAAGCTCCATTGCATCGATGTCACCATAGAGGGCTTCCAACTCTGCAGCCATTTCCTTCTCTCCTGGGAAGGTGGTGAAGACAGAGACAACCAGTGTGAGACGTAGTGACATAATCAAAAATGCTTTTATCCCTTTGCTCAATTTGCTTTTACTTCTCTGAGCTTTCTATTTGACCCTTGATTATCTAATGCAGTTTAGAAACTGTTTCTCACCTGTTAGTTCTTCAAATGATTTGTAGGGCTTCAGGGAAAAGCGTTTGCGGTACTCATTGAGAGGCTGGTATTTCATCTCTCTGCTGTGGTCAATGGAGGCCTTTGCCACTCTTTCTACGGCAAGAGGGACATTCCTGCCACCAGCAACCTGTGGATGACAAATTAAACAGTCAAACAAGAGTTTTAGGCATATTTACTCCTTTTGCTTGAAAAATACTCTTTAGCTACAAAGTAGGTAAGAGACCTAAACTGTTTTTATCTCTTGGAAAGATGCTTACATACAGTTTGACAGCAGCTATGCTTAAGAGTCAATGGGGGACTGTTCAGGAAATAATTTGCCTTTTAAAATTACAAAAATTTACCAGGCATAGGTGCATGCCTGTAATCCCAGGACTTGGGAAGATGAGACAGGAGGATAGCAGTTTCGAAGGCAACCTCAGGAATTTAAGAAGATCCTGTTTCAAATAAAAATTAAAGTAGGGCTGGGGATGTAGCTCAGAGGTAGAATGTCTCCTGGGTTTCATCCTCAAAACTAACACACACTATATATTTTTTCTTTTTCAATTGTTATTCAGTCAAATATTTCTATAAACAATACAATTATATCATGTTTTTGAAAATATCTATTTTTCAGGTATGAGTTATTACTATTGCTTGACAACTGTAGACTAAAACTTGAGACTTTTCAAAAATATTTTTAGGTTTATTGTTTGAAGAAACAATTTTACCAGTCAAATAATTTATTTTTCTTTTAGTAACTATAATAAAACAATTTCTGTGGCAGAAATTCTAAAGTTACTGACTAGTCTTCTGTTTTTCAGTAATCATGCTTACCCTGCCAGCAATTTGCTTGGTGAATGATTCGACAAACTGGGTGAGTCCGTGTTCCAGTAATATAGAGTTGTTGTAGAGAAACTGTTTATAGTTGTACTCCCGGTCATCAATTTGAAAGGTGTCAGGCAGAAGGGGATGCCAGTGATAGAGTGTGTTAAACTCAGAAGCAATTCGGTTTTGGTACTGGAATTGTTGGTTGAAAAGCAGCTCTGGGTCGAACTTCAGTTTGAAGTGATATCCACTTAGGTGCTGCACATAGTCTTCGATCACAATCTTAATGGTCTCTCCTATTTGCACAAAACAAAGAATTAAAAACCTTAGCTCTTTCTGATCACCAACTTTCAAGGCATTGAAATGAACTTTGGTTAATTTGCCATTCTATTTTTTCATTCATTTAAAAACAAACAGGAAGGTCACTACGTTATCAATAATACAACTACATTATAAATAGTAATGTAGTTAATGATAATTAACTACATCATAAATAATATCACTAACTACATTATTAATCATGCTGCTGGACTGAATTAACTAGGCATGATCTTTCTTTTACAACATTCTCTCAGAATTCCTTGAAGCATAGCAAAGGTAACAAAGTAGTTACTCAGGGGAAGGGGGCTTTGTGTAACTCGTCCTTCTTGCTCACCTATCAGTATTAGCCTGGTCGTCTGGAATAAGCGCTCATCATCCCACTCTGGATGCTCCTGTTTGAGAATGTCGCACACTCTGTTGTGTTCCCGCAGCCAGATTGTGGCATACATCATCAGACCAGGCACCAAACCAAAGACCTCCTGGCCCACGGCAAAGCGCAGGTGTTCGGGGATATGAGGCGGGTACAGCATCTCTACCTGCGTATCCTTGACTGTGGGAGGGTACATCTCTCCATTAACCATCTGAAAAGTGACAGGCATACACATTCATAAAAGAGTTAAAAAACACAACTCATCACTAGAGATTTTAAAATACAAGTGTAGGTGGCGGGTCATGACTCGTAATCGTCAAAGGAGACACACCTGATATTTCAGTTTTCCATCCTTGAAAAGGCGCAGTTTATGCTGTCTATCCAGAGTTTCTCCATAGATATGATTTAAGTCCACCTGGAAAATTATGGGATTATTTCAGTAAAATAGAAAACTCTAGATTTTTGTAGACATGACATTTAAAAAAAAATGAGGTCAAATTATTTGGCATGGCCATAAAAGTTGACGTTTTATTCGGGTTTGCTCTAATTCTGCTTAGCGCACTCTTACCCCATGGCCCAGTCCTTTGGTGAAAGCTGGTCCTCGCTTAGTATCAGTCTTGAAAAACTGGTGGGTGAAGTGCTGGGCAAAGAAGGTAAACATCATATTCGTGCCTTGGGGATCAGGAATGAACTTCCTTCTGAGGAGAACTTTGTCCAGTATCAGTTTTGAATCAGGAAGCTCCTTCTTTCCTAGAAAATGAGAAAGCTAAGATCAAAATCCATCTATCTATTCATGGAAGCTCATAGTAATGAGGCATCCATCACTTACAAGTTAAATACAGTTGTGAATTGGATCATAACAAAGTGAAATGATTCTTTTGTAGGAACCATTTTTTATTAAATAATTTTTTTCTATTTTAGCTAGCATTAGTTCATTTTTAATGAAACATTAAAAATTATTAGTTGTAGGGCATCACAATTATTAGGACATTATTAAAATGCCCATCTACTTTCATGGAATAGATTACATAGATTCACATTTTTTAAAAAATCTCTAAAGATATCTACAACAAAGGGAAAAGGCTATGCCATTAACAAATAATGGTAGTTTAAAGTTGAAATTTCTAGGTAGCAGTCCAACCCCTACTCCAGTTATTACATCTCTAATCAATTTCTTCTCACTCACCTTTGACACCCATGGGTGTTGGGCAGTCATCGGCCACAGGAGGAAGGGTTCGGGTGTAGTAGGAGAGGTTAGAGAAGGCTTCCCAGCTTTTGTAGCCATAGTGAGTGTTATAAGTTGGTGGGCTGTCAATCAAATGTGATCGGGCTGAAATTTACAAAGAAAAATAATTGTTTTATTGGTTCACAGATGAAAAAGACATCATTGACTTTTTTTTAAAAAAATTATACAATGTGCAAAGTAGCCCAAACTCATTGAACTTCAAAAATAAAAAAAGCTCACCAAGTGCTATGTACATACATGTCCCTTTTCCTCTGAACTACATTATAATGCAAGGCTAGAATGCAGTAAAGTTAAAAAAATGGAATTCCAACAAAGAGATCCTTTTCAAAATGACTACACTTTAAAGTGTAGCTGCCATTAAAAATGCATCTTTAATCAAGGATATATGCCTTTCTTAGAACGAAATGCTCCAGCAAACTTGATTTTTTTAGGGACTCTCCACTTTCTGCTCTGGAGGTCTGTGATTGGACTAGTAGGCATGGCACTACTTTAGAACTACGGAAAGTTTCTTTCTTTCTCACCCACATTCAGAGTAATCATTTATTTTAATGGGCACTACATGTTCAGAAACAGTTCTGTGGCCCATGGACATTCAATAAATAAGTGGACTCCACTTTTTTGCAAATTGACTGAAACTATGATGTTAGAGGTATGTGGGTCATCTAGTCCATACAGTTCTGACTGTTGAACAGTCAGAAGGATTATTAAACTAAACAAGGATTATTTAAATTCATTTTGGTGAAATTGGAAGTATGTCTTTGGAGTAGGCTTAGTAATCTACAATATCATAAAGCATATTTTTCTTTGAGGAAGCTGAAAACCTTAGACAGAGGCATACTTACATGTCAACACATATCTCATGATTGAATTTCGCAGGAAGGGAATGTTATTGATGATGTTCCAGACCCCCTTAAAGTGGGTGAGTATGTAGTGCACTGTGTTTGGGGTGGGCTTCAGGGATAATTTGATTCTTGTCAGAAGTTCAGCTGCAAGAAGGAAGCAAAAGTTAACGGGACTCGGTGTAAGACACGGATCTACAAAACGACAGCTCTATGTAGCCTCACTCCAAATAAGGAAAGGCCAGGGCAAACTTACGCGTTGAGCAGTTTTCACCATAGAATCCTGTCCGGGTACAGTCGCACTTGTACTGGTCAAATCCTGTGCTCATACACACACCTTGGTTTTGACATGGGTTGGAACAGCAAGGGTTTGCTACAATAAAAGTAAGGACCCCACATCAGTCATTCTTTGAATTCTTAATTTTGACTTAAACATTTAATTTATTTTTTACTAACTATGGTATTATTTTTTCACTCCTTATTCAAGAAATAAAACATTATTTTTTAACAAAGCTACCTCACAGAATGTAGAAATACCATTTCCTGTTCTAAAAAAGGGTAATGGAATATTCCACATGACAATTCACATTACTCAGCTTTTTCACAGTAACTTTTTAGATTTTCAAATTGGTGTTTTTAAATATTATCCTTTTTTTAAGGGGGGGGAGTACTGGGAATTGAACCCAGAGGAATTCTACCTCCAGCGTTTTTGAAACAGGGTCTTACTATGTTGTTGAGAGTCTCCAGTAAGTTGCTGAGGCTCATCTTGAACCTGCAATCCTCTCGTTTTAGCCTCCTAAGTACTTCCATTACTGGCGTGTGCCACCACATCCAACTCTCTAATTAGCGTTTTTTAAAAGCTCAACTAAGGAGCGTTTGTTTGGATGGATGGTTCTAGTACATTAATCATAATATTAAAACAATTTAAATAAAAGCAGTTTACTTTTAATATAGTTTCCTTCCCTTCGCCCAGTGTGGTGCTTCTAATCCCAGTCCTTGAGAGGTGGAGACAGGAAGATCACAGGTTCAAGGACAGCCTCAGCAAGCAGTGAGGCTATCATCAAGGTAGTGAGAATCTGTTTCAAAATAAAACTAAAAAAATACAGCGGGGCTGTAGCTTGGAGGTAGAATGCCCCTGGGTTCAATCCTCAACACTACAAAAAATATATTGTATATCTTTAACAATAACAACAGTAATCATCATCATCATCATCATCATCATCATCATCATCATCATAATCTTCTTCTTTTCCTTAGTGCAGGAACTAGAGTATTGACACCTGACTAGGGTATTGAAGCACTCACTCAGTAACACTAGGTACCACACAAGTACATTTCACTTTACAGATCAGATTCTGTCTTACAGTGACACTCTGCAAATTAGTCATTACTGTTCCTACTTAGCAGAGTACAGCGAGTCTAAGACAGGTTAAATAACTGCTCCTTGAAGTCAGAGGTGCTGACAAAGCTGCACTACCCCCCAGTTCTTTTGCACTCAAGTCCAAATCCCTGCAGCGCCACGATTCAGAGCAGCCCGGGTACTGGAATGGGCCAGCAGAGCTCAGAGCCCTGAGCTTCTCCCAGGCAAGGAGCGCTGGCTGCGCGGGTTCTCACCTGCAGCGCTGAGCGCCAGGGCGGCGCTGAGCAGCAGAGCACCCAGGAGCATCTCGGCTGCGGAGGCGGAGGGAGGCCAAGAGGAGACGCGGGGAGCAGAATTGGTCCTGGAGGAGGCGCCGCTGAGGAGTTCCTGAGTGGCTCAAGTTGTTTGACAACTGGAAGCTACTGGAGAGAGCCTTCCTTTTAAGCCTGAAAACCAAGCCCACGTGACGCATGATCACGTCTTTCCGTCTGTCTTTACTCGGACCTCCCAACAACTCTTTCCCCCCTCCACTTAAAAAAATGTTGCGTAAGCCTGCCTGGGGGCGGGATTTTTACTCACCGGGCGGGGGTGGGGGGATCGGAAGCCCGGGAAGGTGCCCTGGGCTGCCCCAAATCGGGCGCGCAGCGAACTGTCCTCCAAATCCTCTCTTACATCCTTCCTCCTTCCCGGCTCTGTGCCCAGGCTTAGATGCAGCGCTTTGGAGAGCTGGCGCGGGGACCGGAGCCCAGGCCGGGAGGACGTGGCTTCCTCTTTGGGAACCCGAGCCCCGCCGAGTCCAGGAGGGCAGGGAGTCCCCTCGGCCGCCACCGGTCTGCAGCGGGACAAGCCAGTCACAGGCCGGACAGATGGGGGCGAGGAAGGCTAAGGAAGGGTGGCACGACTTCTGTATCATTCAGTGACCACGGGCAACCTACCGGAGCACACAGCTACGTGCCTTTTATTTTATTTTATTGTTACTCTTGTCGAATGATATGTAATAGCTAGACTCAATTTTCATAGTTGTACTTTTTACCTAAGTTTTTTAAACATAGGGAATAATGTTCTTCGCAGACTTTCCTCATCCTTCTTGCTTCTGGGAATTGGGGGAAAAGCGTAAATTCCCCTCACAGTATTGCTTCTAAATAGTTTACTTTGTAAATAGTCACCAAGGATCGCCAACATAACATTTTCAGTCTTCTAATGGGGAGGGCAGGCAGAGATGTTCTCATTCCTCTCCTCTCTTCTCCTCTCCTCCTCCTCCTCCTCC
>PVLC010029490.1:0-20414 GCA_004027655.1 Graphiurus murinus
ATTCTACCTCTGAGCTATACCCCCAGCCCTATTTTTTATTCTTTATTTTGAAACCAAGTCTCACTAAGTTGCAGAGTGCCTCACTAGGTAGCTGAGGCTGGCCGCGAACCCAGATCCTCCAGTCTCAGCCTCCCGAATGCTGGGATTACAAGCGTGCGCCACCACGCCCGGCTCCCAGCCCTATTTTTTAATTCTTTATTTTGAAACAGGTCTCACTAAGTTGCAGAGGGCCTCACTAAACAGCTGAGGCTGGCCGCAAACCCAGATCCTCCAGTCTCAGCCTCCAAAATGCTGGAATTACAAGTGTGCACCACCATGCCCGGCTGATGCCTTTTTTTTTTAAACCAAGTTTGATGGCACACACCTGTAATCCCAGTACTTGGGAGGCTGAGACAGGAGGATCATAGGTTCAAGAGTAGCCTTAGCAACTTAGAGAAGCCCTCAGCAACTTAGTGAGACCCCTTTTAAAAATAAAATAATAAAAAGAGCTGGGGAGGGATGGAAGGTAAGGAAGGAGGGAGGGAGGGAGGGAGGGAGAGAGAGAGAGAGAGAGAGAGAGAGAGAGAGAGAGAGAGAGAGAGAGAGAGAGACTTTCCTTGATCTGAGCCTCTCTTGCTTGTGTCTACAATAGATCCACTAACAAAGGACTTTTTGAAAGCACAGCACATATGCTCATCTGTACATTCTGAAAACCACATGGGATTTTTCTACTTTTTAGCTTACTTTCAGAAGCTGAAGCTGTCATTAAGTAAAGGGAAAAGGCTGCTTTCAAGCATGAATCATCTTTCCCAGACTTCATTAAAATAAAATAAACTTCTTTGCTAGTTAGTGAAAGGCAGTGGAGGAAATTCTAACTCTCCCTTCTGTGCTGAAGATAAGGAAAGATGGTTCCATGGCTGCCATTTGAAAGAGGTGGAAGACAACACATCTATTCCAAAGATAAATAAATGAAACATGAGGATGTGACTAGAGATAGGCCAGCCCAGAGACTCAAAATGAATCTGTTGCGGAAGTGTGAACAGAAGGTAGGTTTTGGATTTTCAATGCTAGTGCTCTGTCCCCTCAATTTGGGGATGCTTCCAAATTCGGGACCAGGTGTAAGCAACTGCCTACTTTATATGCAACATACCCCAGAAAATATTACCCAAACTGAAGATATAAAAATTAGACTAATATATTTTAAGGAAGGTTCTCTTCCCAGATTAGTATCAGTCATCAAATATAACTTTCCTTTTCCCTAAGTTTGCAGTATATTTGAAATAGTTTGTGACTATTTTTTAAATTTGGAAATATTTTTGACCGATCAAAAATAGTAACATAAAACATCTGCATACCTACCATGTAGCTTAAGAAATAAGATATTTGAAAATGACTGGAAACCACCGATATGCCTTTCTTCTGCCATACCAAGGACCACTCTCCAGAAACCGATGTTTACTCTTTGTATTTGTTTAACAGATACAGGCACTCTGACAGGCACTGTGTTAAGTACTTTATAAACACTTTACAAAAGTGAACTCACTAGCTGGGCATGGTGGTACATGCCTGTAATCCCAGTACTTGGGAGGCTGAGAAAGGAGGCTCACAGGTTTGAAGCTAGCCTCAACAACTTAGTAAGACTCTCAGCAACTTAGGGAGGCCCTGTTTCCAAATAAAAATAAAAAATGGCTAGGGGGTGTAGTTTGGAGGTAGAAGGCCCCTGGGTTCAATACCTAGACACGCTCTCCACACACACTCATTCATTGCCAATCTTTTTAACCCAATGAGTTGGACACCACACTTATCCCTATTTAACAAATGACAAAACTATGACAGAGAAGTTAAATAACAGGAGTCTGGATCTCCCATCTGTGATACTGATTACTATGCTGCCTCATTCTGTCTGTCTGTCCATCCATCCATCTATCACCTAGCCATCCCCAAACAGAACATGCTATTATTTCAGCATCCTCATAGTGCTAATAGCTATTATCATACACTGTGCATCCTTTAGCAAGTTGCTTTTTTCCTCTCAATGTTATATTTATGAGATTTGTCCACATTGCTGCAGGTAGCTGTAGCTTATTCATTTGCATTGTTGGTTATTATATGATGTGAATATACAGAATTAGTTGTTTTAATATTAATGGATGCATATGTGCTTTCAGAACATTTTCCTATTACTAGCATTCCTGTGCATGGTTCCTGTGTACACATACACTCTTTTTTCCTCAGGGATATATGCTAGGTATAGAACTGCTGAATTAAATGGTATCCTTACCTCAAGTATAGCATGTATCACCAAATTATTCTCTAAAGGGGTTGTACTAATTCACACTACTCCAGCAGATGAATTCCCATTTTACCACATTAGTTAAAAAACTAAACATTGTTATGCTTTTAAAAAATTCTTATCATCTTGTTTGCATTTATATTCTCTTGGTTACCAGTTAGGTAGAAAAGTACGCTCTTCTGAGCACTATCTGTTCGTGCTTGTTACCACTTTTGTCTTGAACTGCCTTTTTTGTACATTTTGCCTAATAACTCATGTCTCTTATATTTATTTAATATTTTTCTCCTATTGTATTCTTCTAATGAACCCATATTGGTCATTATACTGAAACTACTAAAAAAGATAGATGAATACCCTGAAGTAGAGGTTCTAGATCATAAAGAAGGCTTATGAGAAACTTCCAGATGGATTGCCAAGTTAGTTACAAAAGTTTAAGCTCCCATCAAAAAGGTATATGAAGTCTAGTTGCTCCACATTCTTATCAACATCTGGTGTGGTCAGTCTTTTTTAATATTAATCATTCTAGCAGGTATACAGTTATGCCTCATTATAATTTTAAATTTCCTTGGTGATTTATGATGTTTAACATCTTTCATTTGCTTCTTGGGTACTTGTGTTGCTTTCTTGTGAAGTGATTGTTCAAATCTTCTGTTCATCAAAAAAATTAGATTGCTTGTCTTTCTATTAAAGTTGTAGGAATTTCACTTCTCTGTACAATCTAGATGCAACTCTTATTAGATACATGGATTAGAAATTTTTTTTCCTAGTATGTAGATTACTTATTCATTTTTAAACAACATCTTTAAATGTAAAATGCTTTCAGTTGCTTCATTTTTATCTTTCTTTTTGGAAATTATTGATGATTTCCAGGGATTTTTGTCTAAGAAATCTTTGCCTATTTCTTTCTTTCTTTTTTTTTTGGACACTAGAGATTAAAGCCAGGCACATTCTACCTCTGAGCTACACCCCTGGCCCTATTTCATTTTTATCTTGAAATAGGGTCTCATTAAGTTTCACGAGGCCTCACTAAGTTGCTGAGACTGACTGGGAACCTGCAATCCTCTTGTCTCAGCTTCCCAAGCACTAAGATTACAAGTGTGCACCACCATGCCCGCTATCATTGCCTATTTCAAAGTTGTGCATGCAGCATCTATGTGTGTTCTAGAAATTTTAGCTTTTATGTTTAGGTTACATGATCCATCTCAAATTAACTTCTGTGTATGGTATGAAAAATTAGAATTTTTTAATATATCCAGTTATTTCCTCAACATTTATTGAAGAGATAAATATTTTCTTCATAAAGATGTTAAAATGCTTTCTCATCTTGATCAAAATCAACAAGTCAGGTAAGTATGGGTTTACTTGCGGTCTCTCTATTTAGTCCTGTTAATCTATTTGTCTACCTTTTGGGTTATACCACATTGCCTTAATTACTGGAACTTATATTAAGTCTTGAAATAAGATAGTTTAAGTCTTCCACATTTGTTCTTTTTCAAGATTGTTTTGAAAAGATATTCTAGGTCCTTCTTATTTCCACACACATTTTAGAGTTCATTCACAATTTCTACAAAAATCCTGCTGGGATTTTTATTTTTATGTTGAAACTACAGATTAATTTAGATTAAATTCATTAGACCTATTGATCAATTTGGTTTTAAAAAAGCCAGATATAACAATATTGAATTTTCCAATGCATGAACATGGTATATATCTCCATCTATTTAGGTCTTCTTTCGTTTTTTTTTTCTCAGTGCTGGTTTATAGTTTACATTGTAGCAGTCTTGCTGCAATTCTTATAAAATTTGTTCCTTAGGTATTTCATATTTCTGATGATATCATAAATCATATTTTTAAAATTTTCACTTCCAACAATTTGTTGCTAGCATATAGAAACATAACAGTTTTTATATAGTGACCATGTATCTTGCATGTAGCAAACAACTTTGGATGGCCCCCAATGATCCCTTCTTCCCTTCATCTGATAATGATGTCCTTGAGTAATCTCCCTTTGCATGTGGTCTGGACCTACTGACTTTCTTCTAACAAAGAGAATATGGCAAAGAGATGAGAAACTTCCAAATTAGGTTACAGAAAGACTAACTTCTATCTTATTAATATCAGCCTGCTTTTTCTCACTGGTTTGCTCTGATACAAGTCAGCTGCCATGTCCCTGGAGAAGACTATAGGGCAAGGAGCTAAGGGAGGTCTCTAAACACAGCCATTGAAGAAATGAGATCCTCCTCCCAGCAGCCCATGAGGGACAGACTTCTACCAACAACCACAAAAGTGAGATTGGAAGTGGATACTCCATCATGGAGCCTTCAGATGAGACTGCAGCCCTAGCTGACACTTGGAAGGCAGATAAATGAGACAACCTGAGCCAGAGGCACTCAGCTATGCTCCACCTGGATGTTGATGCACAGAAACCATAGGCAATAAATGTTTACTGTTTTAAGTTGTTAAATTTTGAGATAATCTTAGGTAACAATAAGTAACAAATGCACACTACCTTGCTAAATTCATTTATTAGCTCTAGTAATTGTTTATAGACTCTTTAGGATTTTTTGCATGCATGGTTATATTGTCTACAAATAAAATGTAGTTTTACTGTTGACTTTTCTATCCATATTCCTTTTTATTTGTTTTATTGCACTGACTATAAACAGAAATATAATGTTGGATAGAAGAAATGATGATGGCTCTCTTTCTTCGTTCTCCCTCTCATGAGAAATGTGTTACTTTTCATTGACAAGCATAGCCTTAGCTGTGGATCATTGCAGATGTCTTCCACCAGGGTGAGGAGATTATTTTTTAATTCCAGTTTTCTGAGGTTTTATTTTTTTTAATCAGCAATGGAAGTTGAATTGTTTTCAAATGTCTTCTCTGTATGATTGGCATAATTTTATTGTATTTATTTATGTTTTACATGGATTTATTTTAGAATGTTAAATCAAACATGAATTCCTGGCATGAACTCAATTTGTTCATGAAGTATCATCCTTTTCTCATATTGGAGGATTAAATTTGCTAATATTTGCATGGGGATAGTTGCATTAGTGTTTTTGAGAGACAGTGTGTTTTGCTTTTAATGTTTTTTTCTGGTTTTGGTATCAGAGTTATGCTGGCCTCATAAAGTGAATTATAATTGTATTATATAATCATATGTATGATTATCATTATATATTATCAAATATAAAATTATTATTTCTATGTTAATGCTTCATGTAAACCAATCTGGGCCTGCTGTGCATTGTTTTTAATTTATGAACTTAATTTCAAATTGTGACTATGTTTTGAATTCAAATTAAATCCAATAGACAGGGGTACTTGGATTTTCTATTTCTTCTTGTATCCATTGTAATAATTTTTTTCTTTGAAATAATTTTATGTTTTGTATAAATTGTCAAATTCATTGGCATGTTTTTAATATTCTCTTATTTTAATGTTAGGATCTATAGTAATTGTTCCTCTTTCATTCTTGATATTGGTAATTTGTTATGGGATTTATTTTCAATTCAGTTAGGAGTTTTTCAATTTTATAATCCTTTCAAAGAACCAAATTTTTATTTGTTGATTTTTCTCTGTCATTTGCCAGATTTTTATTTTATTTCTCCCCCTCACTTTAATAATTCATATCTTTTTATTTTAATTTTCCTCCTTTTAAAGAGATTTTTAAGTTGGCAACTTACACAATTATTTTTGAAGTTATCTTTTTCAATAAAGAGCATGAACTATCCATTTCCCTCTACATATTGCTATAACTTCAACCTGCAAACTTTCATTTTTGCTTTTATTATCATTCAGTTCAAAATATTTTTCTAATTTTCTTTCCTATTTTTTCCTGCCCAACTTATTTCTTTTCAGGCAGTTTATTTATTTCTGTAAGCCTTTTTTGTCTTATTTTGTTTCTGAACTGCAGTTTGAATAAATTCTACTGCCTGTTTTCAAGTTCACTGATTTTTTTTTTTTCCTCCCCAGCGGTGTTTAATATGCTGAAAATCCCAGCTCATCAACATTCTGTTTTGGATATTGTATGTTTTCAGTTCTATAATTTCTACCAAGCCTTGTTTTATGATTTCACTTTCTCTGTTGTGATGCCTTTTGTTCCTTCAATATGTTTATGTTTTCTTTTAAATATTTGAACATATTTACAAAATTCTTGTCTACTTCTTCCATCATCCTGGTGACTTCTGGGTCTTCTGTTTCTAGTAACTGATTTTTTCCCCCTTGATTAAGAGCACTATTATCTTGCCTTTTCACATGTATAGTCATTTTATTAGATACTAGACATCATGAATGTGACACTGTTGGATGTAAAGATTTTATTGTCTTTTTAAAGAGAGTGCTGGATCTTTGAAGGTGGCAGATATTTAATTATTTCTGATTATTTTTTATGGTGGTACTGGGAATTGAACTCAGGAATATTCTACCTCCAAGCTACACCCCAAGCCCATTTAATTTTTTATTTTGAAACAGAATCTCACTAAGTTGCTGAGGCTTGCCTAGAACCTGTGATCCTCCTGTCTCAGCCTCACAAGTTCTGGGATTACAGGTGTTCATAGGATGGGTTTGATGTACTCTTTGTATTAGGGCCTATTGAGCTCCTTTTTGGGGTCTCTACCAAGTGCCCAGAGGGTTCAATAAAGTCTCTCCATTCTGACTGATTTGAACTCAAATGCCTCCTGCTAGTAGCTCCACCAGTATTTCTTTCTTCCCCATTCTTTTTTCTTTTTTCTCTTTTTCTTTTTTTTTTTTTTTTTGCCCAAGCTTATAAAATCTCAATCTGCATATGCACAGCATATATCAAATATTTCAGATATCCAGGCCTTATGTTTTTGAAGCTCTCTCCTCTGGCATTCTGCTCTGCAAATTCCAGCCACCTGAGGAGCCCTGAACTTCAATCCCTGTCTCCCTCTGTCCCTAGACTGGTCTGGAAAGTGTCTCCAAGCAGGTGATCCCAGGGCTCACCTCATTTTATTTTCTTCTTTCAAGACTCATAGTCATGTCTTACTTTTACCCAACATCTGAAAACAGTAATGAATATATTTGCCTAGCTTTACAGCTATTTATAATGAAAGAGTTAATTATTCCATTATGGCCCAAGAGTTTTTATTTTTTAATCATAGATGTATTTTAAATTTTATTGAATGTATTTTTTTTACCTATTATCTTGTGGCTTTTCTTCAATTTGTTATGGTGGTGAATTGCTTTAATAACTTTTCTAATGATAAAATGTCTTCATATGCCTAGGATAAACCCAACTTGATAATGAGTTTAGTTTAGTTTTTTTTTTTTTTTTTTTTTCCTCGATACTTACCAGATGTGTTTTGCCAATGTTTTATTTAAGGTGTTTGCATCTATGTTCATGAAAGAGATCATCTTATATACTTTGTCATACTGTCTTTGATTTTGGTATTCAAGTTATGCTAATCTTTTGAAAGCTACAGGGGGTATGTTAGTGTCTATTGCTGCTGTAACAATTCACTGCAAATTTAGTGACTTAGAGCAACACAAACTTACTATCTTATACGTTTAGAGTGAGTCTGGTTGAAATTCAGATGTCACCAAGGCTCTGCTCACTCCAAATATTTAGGAGAGAATCATTGTTTTTTGTTTGTTTTGCTTTTTCTATATTCTAGAAGCTATTTGAATTCTTCGGCTCCTGGTCCTCTTCCAGCCAGAAATCACATCATGTAGGGCTCTCTTTCTGTGGTCCCATCTTCTCTCACTCCAACTGTCCTCACTTCCACTTTCACTTATGAGGACACACACAACACACATGATGCCATTGGACCCACTTAGAGAATCCAGGATAATTACCAAGGATAAGATCTCTACCTCAAGGTCTTTAATCACATTTGCAAAGTCCCTTTACTAAGGCAAATCATCACAAGTTCCATGGATTAAGATGTGGGTATCTTGGGGGGTCACAGAGGGGAGAACATTTCCCAATTTGTTTCTCTCTAGAAGATCTTATGTATTATTGGAATTGCTCCTTGAATATTCTATACAATTTTATAGGTAAAAGTTACCTATAAATTTGTATAGAATATTTTTGCAGGTAGATTTTTTTCTAAAACCATGATCAAAGTATGAGTATGTATGCATGTTTCAAAGTACCATAACAATATTATTATGAAGAATATAATCATTACTTTGCAGTGTTTTTTGACTATAGGATGTATCCTCCTATGGCACATGTATATATTATATACCATCAAAATACTGTGCTTTATCTTTAAGTAATTTTCATCTATGTAAATTATGCTGCTAACTAAAGATACAGTTGGGTTTCTTTTGTATTTCAGAATTCCTTGTATCATTTTTTATTTAATTTTACTTTATAATTATAATTATGTAAAACATTTATGTGGCTCCCATATCAAAATTATAAAACCAAGGTTTATTCAGAGAGGTCTGTCTTCCAGACCTGTCCACGAACCGTTTACTCCCTCACCATGTAAGTAATCATTTGAGTTTATTATTACAGTGTTTTATTTTTCATGCGAGAAATTGTATGTATATATATTCATTTCCAATTATATTTATATAAATATCAAAGAATATCTTGTAAATCTTTTGGATTATTGCTAATATAATTGATAATAAATGTTATATCAATGTGCTTTTAATTTGCATCTTTTATATTATGTGCAAGGTTGAACATCTTTTCCTATATTTAAGGACATTTCTACTTCTTTGCTAATTATCTATCCAACATTAAATAGAAGTATATTTTCTACACAATTTTTATAGAGCTATTAGTATATTTCCTTTGTTTTAGATATTAGATACCAACCACTTTATATAATATAAATTACTAATATATCCCCAAATTTGTCATTTGTCTTTGACATGATGTAGGTTTTAAAGTGTTTTTTATTAATTATATTATTTTTGTTATGGAAAGTAACTTTACTTTTTTATCTACATGTAATCAGATTGATTGATCTTTTTCTTTTCTTGATTTTGTTTTCAAATCATACTTAGAAAAGGTTTCTCCATTCCCAAGTTATTGAAACTATACCTCCTATTTAAAATTCCATCACCTCTTACTACAACCATTCTTATTTAAAATTGCATCTTTCCTTCTCTGATTTTAGATGTTGCTTCTATCATACAGGATTTCCATATGTATTTGAATATATTATTCAAGTAGATTATTGAATTTTTCTCTCCATTTACTATCTACTCATGAGCCAGTACCGCACAATTTTAAGCACAGAGTCATTACAATCTATTGTAATACATTTATTATTTAGTAAGAATATCTTTCTCTACATCATTGCTTTTCATTCTAATGTTTTTTCTGATTATTCTTTTTATCATTCTTTCAAATGTATAATATAATCAACTGGAACCAGGTTCAGAAAAATAATACCCACAGTATTGGTATTTTTATTTGAATTGTGTTCAATTTAATGAAGAAAATTTCACATTTTGTGATGTTGAATCTTTCTTTTTTTTTTTTTTTGCGGTACTGGGGATTGAACTCAGGGGCATTCTACCTCCGAGCTACACCCCCAGCCCCTTTTTATTCTTTATTTTGAAACAGAGTCTCACTGAGTTGCGGAGTGCCTCCCTAGGTAGCTGAGGCTGGCCGCGAACCCGGATCCTCCGGTCTCAGCCTACCGAATGCTGGGATTACAAGCGTGCGCCACCACGCCTGGCTGATGTTGAATCTTTCTATCCAAGAATATAGTGTGTTTTCTATTTGCTTATATGTATATTTTTGTCTCAAAGAAATATTTTATTGTTTTCTTCATGTATGGTTTGGACATTTGTGCTTATAGTTTTCTTTTTTTTTTTTTTTTTTTTTTTTGCGGTACCGGGGACTGAACTCAGGGGCATTCTACCTTCGAGCTACACCCCCAGCCCTATTTTTTATTCTTTATTTTGAAACCAAGTCTCACTAAGTTGCAGAGTGCCTCACTAGGTAGCTGAGTCTGGCCGCGAACCCGGATCCTCCGGTCTCAGCCTCCCGAATGCTGGGATTACAAGCGTGCGCCACCACGCCCGGCTTCTTTTTTTTTTTTTTTTGACATTGTAAAATGAAGTCTCTCTCATAGTCTGTAACTGGTTATTATTTGTATATATGAAGGTTATCAATTCATGTCTGTTGGGTTTTAAATTTTGTTACTTTATTAAATTCTTATATTATTTGTAGTAGTTTTCCACTGATTCATTTGAGTTTTCTAGGAAGTCATCATATTGTAAACAAAGAGTTTTATCCCAACCTTCCCAATTTATGCCATCAATTGTTTTGCTTGCCTAATCATATTGTTTGTATCTGCCCTTTAATTTTATTATTTTCCTTTACTTATGGATGCAGAGTTAAATGACTTGTCTAGTGAATTTCCAGATAAAGTTATAGATTTTGATTAAAAACACCCTTCTTCATCTCAATTATATTAGGTAGAATAGAAATCTGCTCAATACTTTTGTTTCCTCTTTTTTAAAATAAAATAATAAGTGGAAAAGTGAGAAGCTACTTAAGCAATACCACCATTGCTACTAAGTAGACAAAGAGGGTAAATGGAGTTAAAATGCTAATATTGAGCAGCAGATAGTACCCTTGTAAGGTAGACTCTTTTGTGATTTTGTACGAAAACACAGACTTTTAAGTGGTAAAGGACTTGAAAAGTATTAAAAATAAAGCTGGTAAGTACAAGTGGTTCAAGAGTTAGAATTTACAAAAATTGAAGACTAGCTCCATCTTTTAACCTGAGAGATTTCTACAGATATCCTTTTGTATTTCTGTTATCCATATATAAATATTAATGCTTTAAAATAACTTGTCCCATTTCAAAAATAGATTGTTTTACAATGGTAGATACGTGTGATTATTCATTTGTTAAAGTCACAGGACATACCACATCAAGAGTGAATCTGAATGTAAACTATGGACTTTGGGTGATAATGATGTGTCAGCATAGGCTCATCTGCTGTAACAAATAGACCATTGCTGTGAGGGATGTTGATGGTGGGAGAGGCGGTGGCTGTGGGGGCAGGAGATATATGGGAATTCTGTACTTTCTTCTCAATTTGCTGTGAACTTAAAAATTGCTTTAAAAAATAAAGTCTACCAAATTAAATATATTATATTATATTATATTTGCAATCTGTCACTTTCATTTAATACAACTATATGTTGTACAGTATTCTATTTAATTGGCTTTTCACTTGTTTTAAAATCTTTTATATTGCATGTGAATATCCTTATAACCACATCCACGACTCTTTCCTGATAAAAATCATAGAAATAAAATAATAGCTCAAAAGAACTGCACATTTTAAAAGCCTTTTTTATTATCAATCACATCTCTCATCAGAGTCTAATAAGTATCTGTTGATTAAATGAATGAAAACTGGTAGCTTTTTGTGGGGAGGGAGGGAGTCAAGAGTTGAACGGCTGATTTTCACTGGTGAAGGCTCTTGATGTTTGAGAGAAAGTGGAAGAGTAAAAGTTCCTGATATATATATATTTTTTTGTCTCTACCCTATCACTCATCACCCATCACCCAGAGAGGTGGGGCACATCTCCAGGGGAAGAATCTCAAGTGCTAAGCAGTTATGGAAATGCTTTTCTCACTAAGGCTCACTTCTCTATAGAACTGGTTCTATGACGAATATGCTGAAGTTGAAGGCAAGTCTGTTCAGCTTTTTGAGGCAGAAATCAGAAATCAGGATGAGGAGCCAGTCGTGGTGGTGCAAGCCTGTACTCCCAGCACTTGGGAGGCTGAGACAGGAGAGTCGCATGTTTGAAGGCAGCCTTGGCAACTTAGCAAGACCCTCAGCAACTTAGCAATATCCAAAATACAAAAAAAAAATTAAGCCAGGCATAGTGGTGCATACCTGAAAATCCCAATTTTCAGGGAGGCTGAGACAGGAAGATCACAGATTCACAGTCAGTCTTAGCAACTTAGTAAGGTCCTCTGCAATTTAGTGAGACCTTGTTTCAAACTAAAAGTAAAGTAAGACTGGGTGTAGCTCAGAGGTAGAACATACCTAGATTCGATCCCCATTAAACAAAGAAGGAAGGAAGGAAGGAAGGAAGGAAGGAAGGAAGGAAGGAAGGGAGGGAGGGGTGGGTATAGCTCAAAAGTAGAATGCTTCTGGGTTCAATCTCCAATACAAAAAAAAAAAAGGAGGGAGAGAAAAAAATCAGAATGAGGGTCAAATCACTAGGGGCTTGCTGCATCCTGCCCGGGCAGTGGGGAGCTGGGTTTGGGGCAGACCTGCGCCTGGCTCCTTGGCTCTGGCTCTTCCACTCACTGAGTCTCAGTGACAGCCATCTGTTCTGATCAGCTTGTGAGGACAATGCTTGTCACATAGTTAATGTTCACTAGCTATGTTCCCTTTTTGTTACCAGAATTCTCAGATTCTCAGGTAAGGTATATTAACCGGGTGTAATGGTCCTTTTCTCAGTAAACTATTGTAGTTCCCTACATATAAAAACCCTACTTAGGCTGGGCATGGTGGTATACACCTGTAATCTCAGTACTTGGGAGGCTGAGACTGGAGAATCACAGATTTGATGCCAGCCTCAATAATCCAGCAGGGCCCTCAGCAACTTAGTGAGACCCTGATTCAAAATAAAAAATAATCTGCGGGTGTAACTTGGAGGTAGAATGTCCTTTGGTTCAATCCCTAGTACTGCGAAACAAAACAAAATCCTACTTAGGAACATTCTGTGTATAGAAATAACAACGGGAGCCCCGTGTCTGCCACCCAACCACCTGTCATCACTCCTTTGAAATCTTCCTTCCTGGCCCAAGCAAAGTTCCCAGGGGACTGTGCAACAGACATGCTGCCTTTTCTCTCTCTCTTTCTTTCTTTCTTTCTTTCTTTCTTTCTTTCTTTCTTTCTTTCTTTCTTTCTTTCTTTCTTTTTGTGGTACTAGAGATTGAACCCAGGGGCATTCTACCTCCAAGCTACAGTCCCAGCCCTATTGTTTTTACTTTTATTTTATTTTGAAATAGTATCTCACTACATTGTGAAGGGCCTCACTAAGTTGCTGAGGCTGGCCATGAATCTGTATGGCTCTTGTCTAAGCCTCTTAAGTACTAGGATTACAGGTGTGCACCACCATGCGGCTGCCTATTCTTGGATGTCTCCCCCTGCAACCTCTCTTCGTGTCTTCTGCCAGCCGGTATCACCAGAGCCCTCACCTCCCGCTGGATGGCTCCAGCCTCACACCTTCCTGAAGGTCTCATCTCTAGGCTGTGCCTGGGTGTCCCCTGGCATTGCCAGTTGGAGCCAGAGCAATTTCCCACAGTCATTCATCCACAAGCCATAGGGAGGTTGATCTCACTGTCCCTTGAGTTATTTTGTGGCAAACAGTTGCTATAGTTAGGAAGAAATGGTGACTTTGGACTCAGGGTGCCTGGCTTCCAGTTCCATTCTGCCACAGTCTCACTAGGGTGTCCGGTCTAGTCATTTCATCTCTCTGTGCCTTCATTTCCGAACATGTATACATATTCTCAGCTCCCCTCCTCTCTGCCCTGTCCACGTCTCATTCTCAACAGTGTCAGCTGCTCAGTGATTCCACCTCCTAATGACGACATGTCGCCTTCATTGTAAGGCCTCACACTCTGGGTAAATGATCGGTCATCAATGTCTAGTAGTTTTTCTTTTAAAATGCCCCCAAACTTGTCCCTTCCTTGGGTAGAGGAGTAAGTTTCACTGCTACCCCCCAGGGCAACTCCCCCCCCCCCCAAGAGCAGCAGCCTCCTAAGCCCTACCTCCTCCTGCCAGCGGCCAGCGACTATGGCTCAGGCACATCAAATGGAACGGCAAGAGCCAGGTCAGGAGCAAGGACAGGTTTCCAGGGACCAGACGCCTTAGCAACCACCATTGATGTGAAGAGAGAATCAGTCAACAAAGGCACGAGGTCCACAGTGCCAGGGGTACAAGTGGTTTTCCCTCCTAGATCAAGGGCAAGGGGAGTTGTCCGGGACCATGCAGTCTGCAGGTGAGGAGAGAGGCAGGTGCTGGGGCTGACATCAGAAGAGCACGGCTCAGTTCAGCTGTGTGCTGATCTGAAGCAGCTCTGTGCAGGAAGGGCACTGGGAACCCTGGGAAGGGATCTGAGCACGCCCTTGCCCTCTGATTCTGGACTTGAGAAGCCCAGCACTCTTTTCCTGTTTTGAGAGTTTCCCTATATTTTTTTCTTTTTTGGTTTCTTTCTTTCTTTCTTTTTAATTGCCTTGAGCTCTGCAAGAGTCCTTACTGCAGGTCTTTTAATCCCCACCCTTTTCTGAGAGAGACCTTGAAAGAGCCTCTGTGCCATGTTATCAGAAGAACAGGCTGAGCTGATTACTGATGAGCCACCAGGAGCCTTTCACCTCTCAGCACTAGAATCCCACTAACGCTCTTGGGGCTGTCTGTTTGTGGAGGACAGATCCCCAAACAGCTGCAGGGCAACCTCAGCCTCTTAGCTGACTGCCTGGCACACAGAACACTTGTGGAATTAAATTACTAAAATGGGGCAGGCCAAAGGATCACATTAAAAATGCCCTGGAGCATGTGTTCCCCGTGAGGTAGAGCAACTGTGGGCTTCCAGAACAGCAGCCTGATAATCAGAAAAAAGGAGCCGAAGTTGAGTGGACTCAGAGGTCACAAAGAGAGTCACAGATAAGCCTTTTCAGACATATCCCCAGGTCCTAGAGTTTCAGGAGTGGCAAACACATGGCAGGCCTGCGGCACTCTCCAACCCCTACTGAAATGGCAAATGCTGCTGAGCAGGCACAAGGCTTGGCTTGCCTTCCTTCCTTCCTTCCTTCCTTCCTTCCTTCCTTCCTTCCTTCCTTCCTTCCTTCCTTCCTTCCTTCTTTCTTTTCTTGAGCTACACCCCCAGCACTATTTTATTTATTTTTATTGTAATAACTAGGAATTAAATACAGGGGCATTCTACCTCTGAGCTACACCCACAGTTCTATTTTTTTTTTTTTTGAAACAGGCTCTCACTAAGTTGCTGAACTGGCCTCGAACCTGCAATCCTCCTGTCTCACCCTCCCACGTGCTGGGTTACAAAGCAAGGCACAAGTTTTTCCCACTGAGCTCATGCACAGCTTCAGCATCCTCAACACAGTGCTCCAGGAAGCTAGAGATCAGAGGTGGGCATTGAGGTGAAACCTACTAGCCATCCTTGATGTAACACATCCCTCTCCTTTAGAAAGGCAGAAAACCAAGACTCAGTGAACTTTCTAAGCCACACTGGTATTTGGCGAAAGAGCTCAAAGGACAACCTGAATCTCTTGACTCCTTATCCAGTGCTTTTTCCAGTAAACTACCTCTGAACCTTGAAATGCCCATTTTCAATAATATCATCTTGGAAACTTATAAGCTTCCCCAGGATTTATGCCTCCGATGGCGCCTCACGAAAGGTCAGGTAGCATCCACCCTAGAGGAAATGGAAGCCCGGAATGTCTCACTGTTCTGAAATGAATTTAAAGTCAGGGTAACCCTGCAGGTAAGAGAGAAACTATGGCATAATTCTCATTTCATCTCTGCTTCTTGTCTTTGCCTCTGTAGTGATTTCTCTAGAGGAGTCCAGCAACTGAACCCAAATAAATGTACCGTATCAGTGGCAAATGACTAGAAGAGATAAATACTAGAACAAAACAGTGAAAGTTTTTTGGCATTTTATGATTGATTTCTGTTGTGCTGAGCTTTTTGCTCCATCACAAAAGCTTCTTTTGCATGTATTTTGTGCTTTCTCTGGTTGTTCACCATCTCATAAGGGAAAAAGTCTTAATAAATCTTTTGTCTGTTTTGAACTCCATAGATTAAATTTTTACCATGCTAATATAGGATATTGCTGAAAGAAGATAATTATGTGATGAAATTAAGACATTCTACAATTATATCTTGTAATATCATTAATTTCCAGATGCACACAAATTATATCTACCTCCAGAAGAATAGTAATTTCCTTTGTTTCTTTCACAAAAGCAGGTAATAACAATCTTTCTCCTGCAATTATTTCAGACAAATTTTCCAATTTGTTATCTTAGACCTCTCAGAACAGTAATGATGCATTATTTCAAGTTTCAAGTTTTACTTTTATCACTGTATTGCTAATGATATTTTAGATTGAAAATGATGTTTTCTTTTTTAAAAAAGCATTGACACTCATTGTCATTTCTCTCCAGCCTCTTCATAAACTTAGGAAAGAAATCATTAATGGTAATGAATGAATGGGCTTATTGAAGAAAGTATGCCATAGATAACTTGTCCCCATCTCTGCTGACACAAAAACGTTTCATACAAGACATAAATAGACAAAATTAATGGCACAGAACAAAAAAGCTTAAAGAGGCAGGCCCGTGAGCAGCTTGTAAAGTTATTCCAATCTTTAGTAGAATCTTGCATTCATAACAAGTCAACAAGTATTATTGAGCATTTTTTTCCCATGGGAAACACGATTTCAGGGGACACAAATGTCATCAGATCCTCTAAGAGTCCATCTTCTAACTGGGGAGATAAGAATGAAAGAATCAATATGGAAGAATGAATAGTGATATAAAGCAAGAATTGCTTTAGCAATACAAGATTAATGATCAAGTGAATCATATGGAAAGAAATCCTATGAATTCAGAGGGAACGAGATCATGGGACATGGGGAGTCTTGGGAAGTTTCTGGGCAGGAAAGACATAAAGCGAAGAAAAGAGAAGAAATCATCAAGTTGAGCTTGGTAAGTGCATTCTCCATGGCTCCATCTCTCACTCCTTCCTGTGTCTTTCTGCATCTCAATGGACCCACCTGGCTAACTTCGAGTACTCATTCTGTTTCCTCCTTGCCATATCACCGAGTCTCATGGACCCAATTAGGATAGCTCTTAGGCCAATTGAAATCTGAGTCTCCTGAAAATCCATGTCTCACTACTTGGACCTTGAATCTCACTGTGCCTTTTGCCTGAACCGATGCCCTTCTTTTAATCCTGGTATTAAACAAATTTTTTTTCTATCCATATAGACCAGTTAAATACCAGATCCAGGAAATTTTCTCTTATCCCCTCAGTTGGAAGTCAAACATTTCTCCCTTGAAGTCTTGTAGGACCTTTCTTACGTGTGTGTGTGTGTGTGTGTGTGTGTGTGTGTGTGTGTTTGTGTGTGTGTGTGTTACTGGGGATTGAACCTGGGGCACTCTACCACTGGGCTGAACTCCAGCCCTTTTTAATTTTTTTTTTTTTTAATTTTGAAACAGGATCTCACTAGGTTGCAGAGGCTGGCCTCAAACCTGCAATCTTCCTATCTCAGCCTCCCAAGTACTGGAATTGCAGGCATGTGCCACCACACCTGGCCCTTCTCTCATCTTCATGAATAACCCTTATTATTTGCTAAAACCCTGAATGATATTGTCAGCATGCTTTATAGGCACGTGTGTATCTATGGGCCCAGAGGCCTTAACCTTACCTGATTGGCCATAGGTGGATATCTACCATTAGTTGGCCAAATCCAGTTTTCTTTCCTGAAATCATAATTGAAACTTGGAGAAGCAAATGAGGGTTCATTTGTTTTGGGTTTGGGGAGGTTGTTTGTTTGTTTTGAATCACAGATTTAAAATACATTAAGAATCAAAGGATACTGTCAAGAGAGTTTAAAGACAACTCACAGAATGGAAAAAATAGTCATTAACTATATGTCTTATAAAGATCTTGTGGGCACAACATATAAAGAACTCTGATAATTCAAAAGACAAACAACCCAATTAAAATGTGGGCAAAAGATTTAAATAGACATTTCTCTATAGAAGATACACAAATGGCTAACAAGCACGCTCGAAGACACCCAATGTCATTAGCCATTAGGGAAATGCAAACCAAAACCATGATGAAATATGATTTCACACTCACTAGGATGGCCATATCCCAAAATATGGAAAATAGCAAGTGTTATTTCCCAAGGCGAGGATGTGAAGAAATTAATAACCGCCGGACACTGCTGGTAGGAATGTACAAAGATGCAGCTGCTGTGGAAAATGGTTTGGTTCTTCAAAAAGTTACACATAGAATTATCGTGTGATCCAGCAATTCCATTTCTTACTGTATATGCAAAAGAATTGAAAGAGAGGCTGCCATGGCCTTTCCTGTCCCTCAAGATCAGAGCTAAGCCTTCACATGGCTGGTGTGCATTTCTAGTCTTTGACTTTCACACTCAGATTACATCACCTTTTTGCAACTTGGCAATTTGAATGGGTTTCTGTAACCGCCTCCAAAGATCCCTAGTGTTTCTTGAAGGAAACGTGTAGGAGAATCCACCTCCACTTTTATTTATTTATTTTTTTTTGCAGTACTAGGAATTGAATCCATGGCCTCGCAGATGTTAGCCAAGCACTCTACCACTGAGTCACATACATAGCCTTTTTTATAAATTTTATCTTGATATAGGGTCTTGCAAAATGGCCCAGACCAAGCTCAAACTTGTGATCCTCCTGCCTTGGCCTCCTAAGTAGCAAGGATTACACGTGTGCACCACCATACCTGGCCCATATCCACTTTTTGTTCATAGGGCCCATCTAGTCTAGTATCCAACATTTAACTAGCACACAGAATATGTGTGTTAGAAAGGATGGAAAAATTGGTTCAAAATCAACACAAGCAAAAAAAAAAACAACAAAACTTTTGGCCTAAGTAAAAACAGACCTAATAGAAGAAATTCCTCCTATTTCTCATAATAATTTAAATCAGGTTGCTTAGTAACCATCTTCCTTAAAATGGTGCATTTATATAACAAAATAGTGTTTTTATAAGAAGCTGTGGATTTTCAAGCCAGGTTTTATAACCTCATGCAGACCCACATGTCTTTTTTCCGGGCCAAATTCCAATTGCAGAGGAGTGTGCACACTGAAAAGTAATACTGAGAGCACCGAGGGTCGGGTTGATAAAGGAGGAAGGATTTCAGTGTAGTGGTGATATCAAAAGGCTTCCTCAAAAAGGAGAAAAGACCTTGACCTCGGTGTTGCAGACTGCACTTATTGTAAAGAAAGCCATGGGTGATATTGGCAAAGGCTGTCAAGCAAAGACTACATGGGACAGTATTTTCTTTTTCTTTTTCTTTTTTTTTTTTTCTTGCGGTACTGGAGATGGAACCTGGGGGCATTCTACCTCCAAGCTACAGCCCCAGCCCTATTTTTTTTTATTCTTTATTTTGAAACAGGGTCTCACTAAGTTGCAGAGGGCCTCACTAAGCAGCTGAGGCTGGCCTGGAACTCAGATCCTCCGGTCTCAGGCTCCTAAATGCTGGGATTACAAGCGTGTGCCACCACGCCCAGCTGGGACAGTGTTTTCATTAAAGCACATGAAGTGTCCAAGGAAGGGAGAAAGGAACTGGCTTGTTTGGATTTACTATAATAACTTTAAAATTGGAACATAATGTAACCTATGAGATGCAACCACCTTTTCATTTAATTCAATTTGGATATACGTTCTTCATTACACATCAGAATTACGTTATTATTACTTAACACTCTATTATAGTACACTTGAATGATATTCATCAGTTTTTGCTGGCCATCTCCAAGAACAAGGGTACCTTAAATCAAAGAATGAAACCCATTGTAATGATGTTTGTTTATTTTTTAGGTTACCCATATCAATTTATAGGACCCGCAGGGCAAAAAGAAAATCTCATTATGTTGCTCCTGGGTTACGGCTTCTATCTCCGCTTGTTGCAGGACAGAAATGGGAAGGGAAAACACTCCATCTCAAACATTCTAAATCAGGGAACTCAAAAAGTCAAGTAGGCAGCACTCAATTGGAGTAATTAGCAGAACAGTCCATCTAATGTCAAAGTGCCAGCAGGTAACCGAAGCCACATCTTGATTATTGCACTGTGTAAATGCGCTCAGAGCACAACATTCTCCTGCAGCTAAAGAGCCCCTGGCATTTTCTAGGCATGTGTCCCCCCAAGAGTCCTGTTGAGTCATTTTCCCTGGGGTTATGATGGCTGGACAATATCTCTTTGGAAATAAATATGAATTTCAAAAAGACTATAAAGGAACATGTTTGAAGAGCTCAGCCGTGCTTGAGTTAGTCAGTTAATAATTGAGAGCACTTTTTATTTCTGCTTGAAATCTCCCTAATTGTGTGACAAGGATGGACATGTCACAGAAGCTGACAGCAGCATTTGAGTTGTC
>PVLC010029491.1:0-20180 GCA_004027655.1 Graphiurus murinus
TTTTTTTTTTTTTTTTTTTTTTTTTTTTTTTTTTTTTTTTTTGCGGTACTAGGGATTGAACTCAAGGGCATTCTACCTCTGAGTTATACCCCCAGCCCTATTTTTTATTCTTTATTTTGAAACCGAGTCTCACTAAGTTGCGTAGTGCCTCACTAGGTAGCTGAGGCTGGCTGTGAACCCGGATCCTCTGGTCTCAGCCTCCCAAATGCTGGGATTACAAGTGTGCGCCACCATGCCCGGCTTCTCCTTATGTGGTTTTGCTATCAAAATTACCTGAGCCGGAGCCGGGCGTGGTGGCGCACGCTTGTAATCCCAGCATTTGGGAGGCTGAGACTGGAGGATCCGGGTTCGAGGCCAGCCTCAGCTACCTAGTGAGGCCCTCTGCAACTTAGTGAGACCCTGTTTCAAAACAAAGAATAAAAAATAGGGCTGGGGGTATAGTTCAGAGGTAGAATGCCTCTGAGTGCAACCCCCAGTACCACAAAAAAAAAAAAAAAAAAAATTTACCTGAGCCTCATAAAGTAAGAAATGAGTGCCTATGCACTGGAGCAGCTTTCCTAAGACGGGGATTGTGTGTAGTGTGAAGATTCTATAGGATATACCTGTCAGACATCTGGATCTTAGTTTAGGGGATTGAGAGTGGGATTGTCATGGATCAGCACAATACCTTTTGTGAGTCCTTGGCCTCCGTAGTGAAAAGAATTTCAACACCTGCCAGTAGGGGTGAAAGGCAGGAGTTTTATTTAGGAAAGCAAGGGACTCGAGGGAGAAGCCAGGCGAGGGGAGAACATCCCTGCCAAGAGAATCTCTGGCAGCCTTTTCAGTCCTTGTATAGAACTCCCAAGAAGGAGTGGACACAGTGGAGGTCTGGACCTCCTCTTCCTCAGGATTCAACAAAGGGTGGTGGCTGGGTGAGGTCTAACTTTGTCCTCAAGGATCTCAGGAATCTCAGGTGGGGCCAGGGGCCAGGAGATTAAGGGTGTGGGCCCACCCTCCTAAAACACACCCTGTAGAGTGGAGTTAGAGATTATGAACTCTCCAGATTTTAAAACTATATTTTTCCTTTTCCTTCCCAATCTGTCTCCTTTCTGCCCAAATTTTTATTCCTTCTATTCTGCCTCATCAGGATGAGTTTATCCTGGAAGCTGTTAAATGGCATAGAGCTCAAGGTTGCCAGGCCACTAGGGAAGGCTAGCTCCTGGCTCCGGCCACTGCTAACCCCTGGGTCTCTCTCTCCTGGGTAGCTACCAAGTCACTAGGCTCCTGTGTTGAAGACGTGGCCTAGAGGACCCTTCACTGCCCGTGTCCGGCTGGCCTTGAGGGAGCTCTTACTGTGGCAGCTACAAATGTTACAGGAAGGAACCCAGCCTGGGGGTGCTGGGAAAGCTACAGCACATAAAACTGATTGATGGGAATGAGGACTGGAGTTGTGAGCCGCCTCCCACTGCAGGTAGGTGGCCCTCGCTTCCCACCTGTCAGGAAATGCTGCTTCTTCAGTGGGAGCTGCAATTTGAGGACTAAGAGGAAGTCCAGACCCCCACCCCTGCTGTAGACCCTACCCACCCCCTCACAGGGGTCCTATAAAATAATAACTGTGAAGCCCTAGAGGCCACTCTCACACTCTCGAGGTGGCCTGTGCTCTCCCTTGAACATGTATCCTCACTTTCCTAAATAAACCTCTGTCTTTGTCTCTGACCAGTGTGTGCTCAAATTCTTTTCTGCCACAGAAGCCAAGGATCCCAAGGTCCTGAGGTGAGTTTCCCTTCACCAATCCTGGGAACTCCTCAGGACTCTCCACAGAATTATTGTGCTTTCCCGTGACACTGGGATCTCTGTGTCCCAGGCCTCTCTGAGGAATACAGTTGCCTTGGCATCTAGGATACCGTGTTCTTCTAGTCTTCCTCTCTCCTCTGCATCTCCTCCTCTCAGACTCAAGATGTTCCTCTTCCTTTACCCACACTTTATGCCCAAGTTGCCATTCAACACCATTTCTCCTCTCTATGCCCCTCCCCAAGCACTGGCTCAGCCACCTCCATGGACTCTATTACCGTCTCTAAGCCAAAGGATCCCACATCCCTGCCTCCAGCCCAGCCCTCTCTCCTGAACCCCAGAGCTGCAGATCCCGCATATTCCACGGCCCCAACTGTGGGCCAGGCACTGTGACAAATGCTTATACCTTCTGTTTCAGTCATCTACTACCTGTAATAAGTCACCTCAAAACGTAGGGGCCTACAATAACACACATTTATTAGCTCACAGTTTCTGTGGGTGGAGAATTTGGAAGCAGCTCAGAGTCTGTATTGAGTTTACATCCCAGCTGTTACCAGGGGCCGCAGCCATCAGAAGGCTAGAGAGCTGGCTTCCAAGATTGCTCCCATGGCTTTTAGCACGGGCATTGCTTCCTGGTCACATGAGCGTCTCCCAAAAAATGGCAGCTGACATCCCCGAAGCAAGTGGTCTAAGAGAGAACAGAACAGACACCACCATGTCACTTATAACCCAGCCTGGAAAGCGATACAGTCATATTTAGGTCTTGCTGACCTACCCTAATAAGCATGGGAGGGCAGGAATACCAGGAGGCAGAGGTCCTTTGGGCTTACCTGGAAGCTGCCACCACAGTGTCACCCAAACCTGAAGGCAGATTAGCCTGGTCACCCCAGGTAGAGAGGAGACAACCAAGTGAGGGGCAAAGTCCTTGGTCAAGGCCCAGCTAAGGGTGGGCCAGAGGGGAGGTCTGAATCAGATCCTCCTAGCACCACATGGTCTCCTCCTCCCTCAAGATCCACCACGCCACACTCCGCCACCAGCCTCCTCATCCTGAACATATGCAAACCAGAACTCTCTGCCACCACCCCCAAGCCTCCCAAGTCCCTGGCTTGGCTCAGCAAATGGCACCACCATCCTCCCATCTGCCAAACCAGAAGCTTTGAGTCATGCGGGCTCCTCCCTCCCCCTCACTTCCCAGTGCCAGAGAGCCCAGCCCTGCCAAGTTTTCCCCCTCAGCGCAGCCTGGATTCATCTCTCCTTCCCCCTCTCTGTCTCTACCACCATGGTGCTAGGCCAAGCCACCCATGTGTCCATTCTGGACATCTGCAGTGGCCCGTCCCTGGGGTCCCTCACGCTCTCTGCACTCCACCTCCCATCCATTGTCCTCTCTCCAGCACAAGTCACCTCTGGGAACACAAATCCAGTGGTGTCAGTCCACCTGCTTTACCCTCCTGTAGTGGCTCCCCTGGACCAGTCCAGAGTGCCTGGGGACAATCCGCTGCTGTCCACTTGTCCAGCCTCCCCTGACCCACTTGCTTCCATCTGGGCTCCAGCATCTCTGGCCACACTTCTATTCTGAGACCTACTGCCTTTATGCTGTTCCTTCTTCCTGGAATTCTTCCCCCAGCCCCTGGATGCCTAACACTCTGTCCTTCCTTCAGTACCCTGACACCTCCTCAGGGAGGTCTTAGCTGACCTCTCAGAGAGGCTGCAACTTCCTCAGGGCCCGCCTTCCTTGTGCCCACCTCCCTGCCTCTTGGCTGGACCATGCGCTCCCCAAAAGCCGAGGCTACACCTGTGGCTTGTCACAGCACCCTAGAATAAGAGCAGACTCACCTAGAGCCTGCACCTAGCACTTGCTCAATGACTACCTGGTTGTTTGGTGTTTTCTCCCCACTGTCTCCCTTCCCCCTTGCATCTACACTCTAGAAAAAAAGAAAGAAAGAAAAGAAATTGTCCTTGTCCAATCAGACTGTAACCTGCAGAGAGGACTGGGCCTCAGTCTTCATTTGGAGCCTCCTTCACCTGGGACACACTTGGCACACAGGAGATGGTAGGTCAGGTTTACAGAGTAGAGAAATGAGGAATGAAAGAGCAATGAAGAGAAAAGAGTAAGCCAGATGGGAAAAGGGGCCCAGCACAAGAGGTGCTGCTGGGAAGTGAGCAGCAGGATGAGCGTCCCGCACAATTGCAAAGGAATTTGCTTCCACCCCACCTCCTGGCCCTGCCTCTGTCCCTTGGAACCCCCCTTGGTCCCTCAGTTCTCCTCCCCCACCCCAGCCTCTTCATCATGCCACGAGAATGCCAAAAGAAACAGTCTGGGTCTTTTCAAGGCCTTCCAATAAATAGCCAGTTGATCATTAGAATGGGAGACCCCAGATGGACACCTGTAATCCCAGTACTTGGCAGGCTGAGACAGGCAGATTGCAGTTCAAAGCCAGTCTCCGCAACTTAGTGAGGCTGTCAGCAACTTTGTGAGACCCTGTTTCCAAATAAAAAATAAAATAGGGCTGGGGGTGTAGCTCAAAAGTAGAATGCCCCTGGGTTCCATCTCTAGCACCACACACACACACACACACACACACACACACACACACACACACACACAAAGTACAAAGTCTGGGGTAGCCCAGAGGTAGAAAGACCTTTGGTTCAATCCTCAGTATTAAAAAAAGAAAAAAAGAATGGGAGGCCACGGGACAGCGAGGGGGAGTCTGTGCTTGGGCAGAGATGAAGGGACGCTGTGAGGATGCCCAGGGAGGGGGGGTGTGCTGTGGGGAGGGGAGGGGCTCAGCTGCCATGGAAGCCCAAGCAGGTCACCTGGAGCGGAACCTGCATTCCAACCCACACCAACATTCACATCGCTTCCCTCCACCCGTCCCAAGCTGGGGTTGGTCCCTGGGGACCCCATGCAGGGATGAGGGCCCTAAAGCAGCCAATTGCATGGATCATTGGGGCCCAAGACTTCCAACCACCCCTCCTGGAGTTTTCTGAGCAGCCAAAGGACTGCCAGTGGGAACCTCTCCCACTTCACCTCTCTTGGTGCTGACTCTGTCCCTCTAGGTCTCTCTCTCCTCAGTGCCGATGCACGTTGTGTCCCTTTCTCCTACTTCTGAGCTAAACCCCAAGCATTATTTTCTTTTTCTTTTTTTATTTTGAAACAGGGTTTCACTAGGTTACTGAGAGTCTCACTGAGAATCTATGATCCTCCAGTCTCAGATTCCCAAGTACTGGACAACAAGCTTGTGCCACCATGCCCAGCTTTTTTCTCCTTCTAAGTCTTGTTTGGTCCTTGTCCACTGGTTTCACCAGCTGAGGTTTTTCTGGGGCTTCTAAGTGGTGTCCTCTAGATTTTTTTTTGTGGTGGTGGTGGTGGTGGTACTGTTGGTGGTGGTACTGGGGTCTGAAACCACAGGCATTCTGCCTCAAAGCTACACATTTAGTCCTTTCTTTTTATTTTGAACAGGGACTTGCTAGGTTTCTGAGGGTCTTTCCAACTTGCTAAGGCCAGTCTTGAACCTACAATACTCCTGTCTCAGCCTCTGAACTATTGGGATTACAGGCACACACCACTGCCCCTGGAGATCCCCTAGCTTTTTACTCCCTGGCTGCCCTGAACAAAATTCCTAAGCAACTCCTACACCTGGGGACTGGCCCCAGCTCCTCTCCACACTTGTCCCAGACTCCGGGCCACCCACACCCGGCAGAAGCGAGCCTTGTGGCCAGCAATTTCTACCACCTCTCCTCTTCCAGCCAGGAAGACACCTAAGTAAGTCCAACAAAAGTGTTCTTTTTGAATAAGGTTTCTAATTACCTGCTGTTTCTGACCTCCGCTTTCATTACCTTCCAGAACTCTGCTTGGAGCTATGGAACCAGGGGAGGGAACCTGGTTCTCACCAGTGTTGAGAGAAAGGCCTATGGTTGTCTTGGATGTTACCGTCCACTTCGCCATTATGACTCTCTGTAATTATAGAGAATGGATCTGACAATGGCCCAGGACTCAGAAGCTCTGGCTTCTGTCCAGCCCCATGAGTGGCTTTATGTGTCACCTTCCGAAAGTTTTGGCCCTAGAGTCCTCCTGTGTCACCTGGGAATAAAGCTGCCTGGTCACAGCCCTGCCAGCTGCCTGCAAAGGCTTATGAGGACCCCAGATTCTGAGTGTTCATCTTCCCTGACTGCTCAGTGCCCCCAACATTTGTCAATAACATGGTTAAAGCCTTCCTGCCCCATTTCTAATCCAAACCATTTGCCCTGCATGTGGTTGCTAGTTTTTTTTGGGGGGGGGGGGGCGGTTACTGGAGGTTGAACTCAGAGGCATTCTACCTCTGAGCTATAGCCCTAGCCCTATTTCCAGCATAGTGTTAAAAGACACAGGTTTAACCATTTCTTTGGGTCTTCATTTGGTTCCATATCACGTAAAACTTATTTTTTTATTTTATTTTTTTTGCAGTACTGGGGATTGAACTCAGGGGCATTCTACCTCCGAGCTATACCCCCAGCCCTATTTTTTATTCTTTATTTTGAAACTGAGTCTCACTAAGTTGCGGAGTGCCTCACTAGGTAGCTGAAGCTGGTCGCGAACCCGTATCCTCTGGTCTCAGCCTCCCGAATGCTGGGATTACAAGCGTGCGCCACCACGCCCAGCTCATATCATGTAAAACTTAAATGAAATAAATCTGCACATGTTTCTCATATTATATATATGGAATAAATAATTCCTTTGTGACAGTGAAATAAGACAAAGAACTGGGCATGGTGGTACATGCCAGTAATCCCAGTACTTGGGAGACTGAGACAGGAGGATCACAAGTTCAAGACCAGCCTTAGGAACTTAGTGAGACTCTCAGCAACCTACCAAGACCCTGTTTCTTTTTTTGTTTTTTTAATTTTTATTATTCAGCATGGATTTTTTATTCATTTCTTGAGTACAACAGGGTTACGTATACATTTACGACATATCAATCATTGTCAGAGCACAATTAGCACCACTTCTTCATTTTCCACGTATAGCCCACTTTCTTAACATAGCCTGGTCAAGCAAACTTTCTAGAGTCATAAAACCATAAACCTTTAGAGTCATATATTTACTTTCTGAGAAGTAGGAGGCTCTTTCATCTACGCATCCTATGAGCAATCACCAGATTTCAAGACGCCAAAGTAGCTATAGCAGAAGAATCAGTATAATTACTCATATATGCAGATAGCAACTGCCAGGAGGAAAAGGGCCCAGCTGGGCTCTCACAACTCCCCCATTTTTATTTGAAAATGCACAAAGGACTGTGCCTGTCTTAGGCCATTTCCTACCAGGTGCATAATCTTACCCGTCATGGGGTCTTGATGGGTCATTCAACGAGCCCTGTCTTAGGTTGATATTGCCCTGAGAAAATCGAACCCGTCATTGACTACCAGGCCCTGTGTAAGGCAGTGCTTGCATTTTTATTCCATGTAAATCTGCTCGTATACTAACAAAGGCATTGATCACAAGTCATACCAGTGGTAGAATGCATAAGCCTAGAATGACTATTGCTGCTGCACCGATAACTCCTCCCAGCAAGGAGGTAAATGAGGGCCAGGTAGTGTCCAAGGCTTAAGGCCGATCTACAAATGACTTAGCTGTTTCTGCCACATTAATAGAAATGGGCTCCGCATTATGTAGATCAAAAATCTCCTGGTGTAACTTTAACAAATCCTTTTTTTGATTGGTGCAGTGTAATCACATATCTTTGTTAGGTACAAGCTAGTATAGGTAAAGGCATACATTTCTCATTTAACCCTTCCCCAATTCCCGCCCCACTCCCTCCTCCTCCCTCCTTCTCAAGGTCAGTTTAGTGACTGATGTGTTCATGAAAGTACATCATGCTCATTAGGGTGTCCCCCCTACCCCCATCACCTTCCATTAAGTCAAATTTTTTGTTCACCTAAGGATTCTCCTTCTTCATCTGGAGTCCCTCTTATGTCCCATTTTCTCCCTAGCTTCTACATATTAGGGAGAGCATTCGATTTTTAACTTTTTGTGACTGACTAATCTCACTTAACATGATATTTTCCAGTTCCATCCATTTGCCTGCAAATAACATGATTTTGTTCTTCTTTATGGCTGAGTAAAATTCCATTGTGTACATATCCCATAGTTTTATAATCTATTCATCTTTTAATGGACATCTTGGCTGGTTCCATAGTTTGGCAATTGTAAACTGTGCAGCTATAAACATAGATACACATGCGTTGGTCTGATAGTTTGGTTTCCTTTCTTTTGGGTAGATAACCAGAAGTGGTATCGCTGGATCATATGGTAGAATCATTCCCATTCGTCTGAGGATCCTCCATACTGTTTTCCAAAGTGGTTGCACTAATTTGCAATCCCACCAACAATGTATTAGGGTTCCCACTTCTCCACACCCTTGGCAGCATTTGTTGTTGTTTGTGTTCTTGATAGTTGTCATTCTGATTGGAGTTAGGTGAAATCTCAAGGTAGTCTTGATTTGCATCTCTCTAAATACTAATGATGTTGAACATTTCCTCATACATTTATTGGCCATTTGTATTTCTTCTTTTGTGAAGTGTCTATTTAGATCCTTTGCCCTGTGTGTGTGTGTGTGTGTGTGTGTGTGTGTGTGCGTGTGTGTGTGTGTGTGTGTGTGTGTGTATGTGTGTGCGTGGTACTCAGGGGCATTCTACCTCTGAGCTACACCCCCAGCTCTATTTTTTATTCTTTATTTTGAAACAGGGTCTCACTAAGTTGCGGAGGACCTCACTAGGTAGCTGAGGTTGGCCTCGAACCCGGATTCTCCAGTCTCAGCCTCCCAAATGCTGGGATTACAAGCATGCGCCACCACGCCCGGCCTTTGCCCGTTTTTTGATTGGGTTGTTTGTTTTCTTAGCTGTGAGTTTCTTGAGTTCTCTGTATATCCTAGATATTAGTCCTCTATCAGAAGAGTAGCTGGCAAAAATTTTCTCCCACTCCGTGGGCTCTCTGTTGAGGTTCTTGATAGTCTCCTTTGCTGCACAGAAGCTCTTCAGTTTAATGCAATCCCATGTATTGATCTTCCTTTGAGTTGCTTGTGCTTTTGGGGTCTGGTTGAGAAAGATTTTACCTGTGCCTATGTGTTGGAGTGCCCTCTTCAAGTAGCTGCAAGGCAAGACCTTGTTTCAAAAACAAAAAGTTAAAAGGGCTCAGAGTATAGCTCAGAGGTAGAATGCTCTGGATTCAACTGCCAATACCAAAAAAATTAAATAAAAGAGAGAAAAGAAAAGAAATGAGACAGAGTCAGGCATGGTGGCGCACACTTGTAATCCCAGCATTTGGGAGGCTGAGACCAGAGGATTGGGGTTTGCGGCCAGCCTCAGCTACCTAGTGAGGCACTCCACAGCTTAGTGAGACCCTGTTTCAAAGTAAAGAATAGAAAATAGGGCTGGGGCCCTATGTATGTAAGCAATGTGGAAAAGACTTCAGGTCTTCCAGTGACATTCAGATACATGAAAGAACTCACACTGGAGAGAAACCTTATGTATGTAAACAATGTGGGAAAACCTTCTCTTACCCTCAATCTCTCAGAAGACATGGAATGAGTCACACTGGAAAGAAGCCCTATGTATGTAAACAATGTGGAAAAGGCTTTAGGTCTTCCAGTGACATTCAGATACATGAAAGAATTCACACTGGAGAGAAACCTTATGCATGTAAACAATGTGGGAAAGCCTACTCTGGTACTAAATCTCTCAGAAGACATGAAACAAGTCACACTGGAGAGAAACCCTATGTATGTAAACAATGTGGGAAAGCCTTTAATTCTTCCCATTACATTCTAATACATAAAAATTCTCACACAATGATTATGCATGTAATCAATGTGGAAAAGCCTTCTCATTTCGTCAATCTCTCAGAAGGCATGAAAGGACTCACACTGGAGAGAAACCTTATGTATGCCAACAATGTGAGAAAGCCTACTATAATCCTTATTCCCTCAGACAACATGAAAGGAGACACACTGGAGAGAAACCTTATGTATGCCAGCAATGTGAGAAAGCCTACTATAATACTTATTCCCTCAGAAGACATGAAAGGAGACACACTGGAGAGAAACGTTATGTATGCAAGTAATGTGAGAAAGTCTTTAGTTCTTTCAGTTCCCTTCAAATACATAAGCCAATTCACACTGGTGAGAAACTTATTTATTTTTTGCGGCACTAGGGATTGAACTCGGGGGCATTCTACCTCCGAGCTATACCCCCAGCCCTATTTTTTATTCTTTATTTTGAAACCAGGTCTCGCTAAGTTGTGGAGTGCCTCACTACGTAGCTGAGGCTGGCCACGAACCTGGATTCTGTGGTCTCAGCCTCCCGAATGCTGGGATTGCAGGCGTGCGCCACCACGCCCGGCATGAGAAACCTTATTTATGTAAACAATGTGGGAAAGCCTACTATATTCCTGAATCTCTCAGAAAACATGAAAAGAGTCACACTGGCGATAATGTATGTAAGCAATGTGGGAAAGACTTTAGTTCTTCCAGTTACCTTCACATACATGAGCAAATCACTTTTTTTTTTTGGTACTGGGGATTGAACTCAAAGGCATTCTACCTTCGAGCTATACCCCCAGCCCTATTTTTTATTCTTTATTTTGAAACCGAGTCTCACTAAGTTGCGGAGTGCCTCACTAGGTAGCTGAGGCTGGCCACGAACCCGGATCCTCCAGTCTCAGCCTCCCAAATGCTGGGATTGCAAGCGTGCGCCACCACGCCCGGCGCAAATTCACTCTTGAGAAGCCCTATGTATGTAAGCAATGTGGGAAAACCTTCAGACTATCCAGTTCTTTGTACAAACATGAAAGAACTCACACACGAGAGTAACCCCAAATATACACTGTAGGAAGGTTTCACTATCACTGAAGAATGCATAGTTAAGAGTGCACCTGTGAATATAATGCGTGGAGTATGCCCCTAGCAATATTGGACCAATTCACAGACAGGAAAGAACACAGAATGGAGAGAAAACTTGACTAAAAGAGGTGCGCTCAAGTCTTCAGTTGGGTCACAGGTACAAGTGTACACTGGAATAAAACCTTACAAATGTGAAAAGCACAAGAAAGTTGTCTGTTGTAACAGTTTCCAAGTCCAGTGAAAATTCCTCATGTAATAGAATCCTCTCAAGACAAATCATTTGAAGAGTTTAAGGCAAACAACTTGTGTGGAATACTCCAGGGAATCCACAAGGTGACGGAAATGATGTAAAACATATGAATATATTGTGTTTATCCGTGGCTCACTCTTAAAGTAAATCTATGGACTATGCGTTGCTAATTTTTACATTTAGATGGTGAGGTGGCATAATTTTTAAGTTGCATTTAAGGAATACCCTATGAGTCTTATAGGTAGGTCTTTCAAATCAAATGAATTAATTATAACTTGTTCCCAAATAAATCCAAATCTGTTTAAAAAAAAGAAAATAGGGCTGGGGGTATAGCTCGGAGGTAGAATGCCCCTGAGTTCAATCCCCAGTACCGCACAAAAAAGAAATGAGACAAAGTATGGAAAAGTCCAATAATGCAGTGCCTGGCCTGCAGTTGGCACACAATAAATTGGTAGCTCTTATTATAATAACTAATTGCTGTGCTGCTGATTTGAAAAGATAAATTTAGAATTGAAACTCACAGGCAGCAGGAGAGCTGGGCTGAGAGAGAGGGGACCTTTTGAGAATGATTAGATTGTTCCAACAAGGCCTCTTAAAACATCCATTTATTTTGGTTGCATATCGAATATTGTCTATGTTGATAATTGCTATGAATAATTAAGGAACAGTGGCTTCTATTGGTGTTCTTATAGAACTTGTGTGATTAGCTAAATATATCTTTTTCTAACTCTTTCTTTACTAAGCCACACAGAACCCAAACTAACATTGTAAAACTAAGTTGGCAGAGTGAGGTTAATTATACAAATACAGAAAAGTAATAGCTCTAAGTTCTCATTAGATATTCAAGTAACAACTGCAGAGAAATGGCATCTCACCTTCGCTGAGCTTTTTATTTTTAGTAAATGTTGTTACTGGGGGATTACATTCATGTAGAAATATGCATAAGCATAAATGAACAGCTTGATGAATTTTCACAAGGCGAACATACCCTTATCAAGAAACAAAACAACACCAATATTCCAGAGGCTCCTCATATCCCTTCCTGGCTATTTTCCCTTTCCTTTCCTTTTCTCCTTCCCTTTTTGAAACATACCTGACAAGCCATAAAACATACCCATCATTAATATGGATACGCTATAGTTTAGGTCTGGGATGTTTACAAAGGCTTGGTCCCCATTCTGGTCTTATTGGGAGGTGGTGGGAACTTTAAGAAATAGGGCTTAGTGGGAAGCTTTTATGTCCCTGGGGGCATGTTCTCAGAGGAGCAATGGGACCCCTGGCCCTTCTTCTTCCTCCCTTTTATATCCCGTCATGATGTAAAAAGTTTTTCCTCACCCCGAACCCTTTTTTTTTTTATGTGTGTGGCACTGATTGAACCCAGGGGCAGTCTACCCCCAAGCTATACCCCCAGTCCTATTTTATTCTTATTTGGAAGCAGGGTCTCACTAGGTTGCTGAGAGTCTCACTACTTTCTGAGGCTGGCCTCGAACTTGCAATCCTCCTGTCTCAGCCTCCCAAATACTGGGATTACAAGTGTATGCTACCACACCCAGCTCCTACCTGACACTCCATGAGAGGCTGTCAGAGGCCCCCAGGCAATAGGGTCAATCAATCCTGGACCCAAATCATCAGTCCAAACAACCCTTTTCTCTTTATAAGTTAATTGCCTCAGATGTGTTATAGTGATAGAAAGCTACCACAATATAGTTTGATCATTTTTTATAAATTTATACAATTTTGCAACCATCATTACCATCCAGTTTTAGAATCTGCCACTCCAAAAAGTTCCCTTGTTCAAGGTCATCCCTGTTGAAGGTTAATCCCAACTCCCATTCCCATTCTCAGCCTAGGCAACGGCTGATCTGCTTTCTGCCTCTAGAGTTTTGCCTTTACTAATATTTTCATATGTATGTAGACATACAACAACTGTCTTGTGTTGTGACTGACTTTTTCTTTTTTTGCGGTACTGGTGATTGAACTCAGGGGCATTCTATCTCCTAGCTACACCCCTAGTCCCATTTTTTATTCTTTATTTTGAAACAGGGTCTCACTAAGTAGCTGAGGCTGGCTGCGAACCTGGATCCTCCTGTCTTAGCCTCTAAGTACTAGGATTACAAGCGTGTGCCACCACACCCAGCTTCATGACTGACTTTTTAAACCACAAGTGTGGCACATGAAATAGCTTTTGACAACTATTTGGTATCTTAGTTGTACATTTTTAATAAGACATATGAAAAATAACTAGCAGAACAAGCCCATGCTATACAGATACTATTGCTCAGAATTAGAGTAGGTTTAAAAATTAATCAGTATAAAGCCGGGCATGGTGGCGCATGCTGAGACCAGAGGATCCGGGTTCAAGGCCAGCCTCAGCTACCTAGTGAGGCCCTCTGCAACTTAGTGAGACCCTGTTTCAAAATAAAGAATAAAAAATAGGGCTGAGGGTGTAGCTCAGAGGTAGAATGCCTCTGGGTTCCATCCCCAGCACCACACACACACACACACACACACAAAAAAATTAATCAGTATAAGGAAACAATAGTAACAGTGCAGGGGTAACAAAAAAATCGCAAGGTTATATGCAAATGATCGAAGCCAATAAAACAGTAAGCTTAGATTCAAAGAGAGAAACAGTTTCTGTGAGCCTGAAATTCTCTGCACATCCATCAAAATACAGCCTTAAAAAAATCAGAATTTTAATTGCACTGAGGTATTTTATTAACTATTTCAACACTTTTTTTACTGAGTGTCTTCTCTGTGCTAGATGCTAGGTAAATGCTCATTTAGAGTTTTTGTATTTACATTGTAAGTACTTATAAGGAAGTTGGCAATTGGAATTCAGTGAGGAGAAGTCAATGGAGCCTCCACATGGTAAAGGCACAGGGCTCTCCCTCCCCAGCCTCAAACAGTGAAGGGGCTACAGGAGTGTAGGTGACAGATGAGGTTGGTAAGAAAAGACACAAAGAAATGAGCAATAATGGTGAAGCCAGAAAGAACAGCCCCGGGGGCAGTGGCGCCAGTAGAGCAGGCGTCCTCGCCTGCATGCAGCAGCTGTCACAAAGGCTTTGGGCTCGCAAGAGGAACCAGAGTTTTTTGTGTGGTACTGGGGATTGAACCCAGGGGCATTCTACCTCCGAGCTACACTTCCAGCCCCACCCCTCTTTTTTTGAAACAGGATCTTACTAGGTTGATGAGAGTCTCACTACTTGCTGAGACTGTCCTCTAACTTGCAATTCTCCTGTCTCAGCCTCCCAACTACTGGGGTTACAGGCATGTGACATCATGCCCAGCCTAGAACCTGGATCTTGTTCTGGGAGCAGTCCTCCCCACGATGACTTAGGCAATAGTGGCCTCATCCCTGGCTCAGAGATAAATCCTAATTGGTTCAATTCCATCTAACTGATCCCATTAGACTACAGCATGTGCCCCAGTTTTGCTCATTAAAGCATCAGGATAGAGCTGATGGGAGGTTTCTGGAAAAGATTTCTAAAGGCTCCTAAAAAGGAGACACTGAAATAAAAGGCCCCTGTTCTATCTCTGTACAGTAGTCCCTCTTACTTGAGGTTTCACTTTCGGCCAAATATATTAAGTGGAAAATTGGAGAAGTAAACAACTCAGAAGTTTTAAATTGCCGCCGTTGAAAGCAGTGTGATGAACTCTCTGCAGCCCGGCTCCGACCCGCGGGGTCATGAGTCATCCTGTGGTCACACTCATCCACCTCACATCTGTTGCTCGCTCAGCACCACCCCAGTTATCAGGCTGACTGGCATGGCAGGGCATGGCATTGCTAGTGTTCAATGAGCCTTATGATACTCACTATTGGCCCCAAAGCACAGGAGTAGGATTTGCTGGCAATTCAGATGCACCAAAGAGAAGCTATAAAGTACTTCCTCAAAGTGAAACGGTGAAAGTGTTCAGCTTGAAAAAAGGAAAAAAAAAAAAATCGCCATGCTGCCAGTTATGGTGGCGCATGCCTATAATCCCAGTAGTTGGGAGGCTGAGACAGGAGGATCACAGATTTGAGACCAGCGTCAGCAAGTTAGCCAGACTCTCAGCAACCTAGGGAGACCCTGTTTCAAAACAAAATATAAAAAGGGATGGAGGTGTAGCTCAGAGGTAGAATGCCCCTGTTTCAATTCCAGTACCACAAAAAAATAAAAATAAATCACATGCTGAAGTTACTAAGATCTATAGTTCAATAACATAGTTTGAAAGAGAAAGACCATACTCACATAACTTAAATTATGTTATAATTTTTCTATTTTACTGTTATTATCGTTGATCTCTTTTTGCTCCTAATTTACAAATTGGACTTTTCATGAGCATGTATGTATAACATAACATACATAGGGCTCATTATTGTTTCGAGTATCTGCCAGGGGTCTTGGAACATAGTTGCCACGGTAAGGGGGACCACTCATGATACTTTTACCTGCTGCTCCAGTTAACCTGTGATCATGAGCAGATACAGCCTTCTCTAGAGGAAGCTGAAAAAGAGACAAGAAATGGAAATATCTGGGTCTTTATAGCCACCCCTGAGTCACTGAATCAACCCCTACACCCTTGGATAATGTATTTTCTTATTGTTTATGCCATTTGGGTTTCTTCTTTTTCTCTTCCTATTCTTCCTTCTTCTTTTTGTGGTATGGGGATTGAACCCAAGGGTATTCTACCTCTGAGCTACCTCCCCCAGCTCTTTTTTATTTTTTATTTTTATTTATTTATTTATTTATTTATTTATTTATTTATTTATTTATTTATTTTGTGGTACTGGGGATTGAACTCAGAGGCATTCTACCTCCAAGCTATACCCCCAGCCCTATTTTTTATTCTTTATTTTGAAACAGAGTCTCACTAAGTTGCAGAGGGCCTCACTAGGTAGCTGAGGCTGGCCGCGAACCCAGATCCTCCGGTCTCAGCCTCCTGAATGCTGGGATTACAAGCGTGTACCACCACACCTGGCTCTTTTTTATTTTTTTATTTGGAAACAGTGTCTCACTATGCTGCTGAGGCTGGCTTCCAACCTGCGATCTTTCTGTCGAAACCTCCTAAGTAATGAGATTACAGGTGTGTGCCACTGCACTGGCTAGTTTATGCCATTTAAAGTCAGCATTTTCACCCCCTTAAAACTGAAAATACCTTATTAATATATTAGCTTTAAGCATGAATCCCTAATTCCACCTGAAGGGGTGGTATTCTGTAAAGAGTTTACAGAGAGACCTTAAGCTTGAAATTCAATTTTTTCTTCCAGTGCTAGGGATTGAACCCAAGGGCGTTCTACCTTCAAGCTATTCCCTCAGTTCTATTTTATTTTTTAATTGGAACCAGTGTCTTGCCAGGTTGCAGAGGGCCTTTCTAAGTTCCTGAGGCTGGCCTCGAACCTGTGATCCTCCTATCTCAGCCTCCCAAGTACTGGGTTTATAGGTGTGTACCACTATGCCTATCTTTAAATTCAAATTGATAAAATACTCTGATGGGACTGATTTAATTAAGAGACCAGAACTAGCCGGGCGTGGTGGCGCACGCTTGTAATCCCAGCATTTGGGAGGCTGAGACCAGAGGATCCGGGTTCATGGCCAGCCTCAGCTACCTAGTGAGGCCCTCCGCAACTTAGTGAGACCCAGTTTCAAAATAAAGAATAAAAAATAGGGCTGGGGGTATAGCTCAGAGGTAGAATGCCCCTGGGTTCAATCCCCAGTACTGCAAAAGAAAAAAAAAAAAAGAGACCAGAACTAGACATTGAGTGTCTACCGTGTACACTTACAATATCCCTGAAGTAGGGCCTCTCATTGTTCCTCTTTTATGAGGAGGAGACAGAGGCTCAGAGGTATGTGACCTGGCCAGGCCACACAAAGTGGCAGAATGGAGATTTAACACTCAGGTCTTCCTGTCTTGCCAAAACCATGCAGAACATCCCACCCTGAATGAACTGGTGGGGAAGTGTCTGTGAAGCTAAAAGGAAGAAAGAATTGAAGGTTTGGGTTTTTTTTAGTAAAACTAGAGACCAGCATAGTGGCACATGCTTCTAGTACTTGAGACTGGAGGATCATAGTTTCAAGGACAGCCTCAGCAATTTAGTGAGGCTCTCAGCAACCTAGTGAGACCCTGTTGCAAATAAGAAATAAAATTGGGGATGTAACTCAGAGGTAGAATACCTCTGGGTTCAATTCCCAGAACCACACACACACAAAAAAAGTGGAACTAGAATTTTTCCTATTTTTTAGAGAAGACAATACCACCAGCAACCTCTTGCTTTTTCTGCCACATTTGATCCACACACAAAAGTATTTGAAAATGCAAAATCGCTGTGAGATGTACAATCCATCTGCTGACAAGTATTTATTGAGCTTGTAGCAGGCCTGGCAGCTGGGGTAGCTGCTGGGTGCTATGGTTATAGTCCCACTGAGAGAAGGGCAGGACCATCATACAAACTCCAAGACAAAATAAGAATAACCATAAAAATAACAATTAAAAAGACCCTAGCAGGCTTACAGCTCCAGCAGTTTTTAAGTATCTAAGATGCATTGAGCACAGTTTATAACTGAGGACTTGGACTCTAGAGTCAGGAAGCCTGGAACTCAAACCCCAGTTCTTACCACTTGCTGAGCCATTGATCTCACTGAACCTGTTTTCTGATCTATAAAAATGGAAATCAGAGTTCACTCAAAAGGCTATTGTGCTAGTTCCAGTTTGACCTCCACAGATATTATAGAATATTACTTTTTATCAGTTTACTATCACTTTTAAAAAGTAGATGTCTAACTGGGTTTGGCGACACATCCCTGTAGGCCTAGTTCTTGAGAGACTGAGACAGGAGGATCACAGGTTCAAGGCCAACCTCAGCAACTTAATGAAACCCACAGCAACCTAGAGAGACCCTGTTTCAAAATTTTTTTTAAAAGGGCCGGAAGTGTAGCTCAGAGGTAGAAAGCCCCTGGGTCTAATCCTCAGTACCACAAAAACAAAACAAAAAGTAGATGTCTAGAATCCCCCATCTGGAGACACAGAGCTGGCATAAACGGGGAAGCTGGCATTGGGCCTGGGTCTGCTGGAAGGTGCTAATCCACACTGTACATTCGTCCCATCTCTTTTCTCCCTTCCTCCCAATCCACAAGGGAGCTGACTCTGGAAATACTGCCCACAGTGTGGAAGCCTGTGGGAGGGCCCCAGATGGCAGGAAAGTGGCAGTGGGCCTGGAGCCAGGGCCACACCAGTAGGACCAACAGATTCCTGGGCTAGCTACATGGATGACGACCCAGAGGGGACTCCTCCCCCTCCCTTACCTTGGCCTTGCTTCTTCCCACAACACTGTGGCAAGCTTGGCTTGCGTGTGTCCCTAGGGAGGTAATGTGCCCAGGAAAGGCTGTTTTACACAGGCTGGTATGACCGACACCTGGGCTCAGAGTTGAGTTCTAGAAAAGAAGACTTTATTTCTCGTCCACCTGAGTATTGAACTGAGTGTCAGGCTATCATGGGAGAAGGGCTGATTCCTCAATTCAGGATCTGCAGGGTTGGCTTATGTGACAGAAAAGAATTTCAGCACATGCCAGTCAAAGACATACACAGATGTTTATTTAGGAAAAGTAAGAAATACACTCTCAAGGGGGGGGGGGGAGCGAGACTGGCCCCTTGGGAGCGCAGGGCTCTTCTTTTACAGAGATTTTCATGAGGAGTGGGCAAATGGTAAGCTTGCTCCCTTTGATTTACTGGGCCTTTTAATAATTTAGGCATATATTTCTCTCATCAGTCTAACATGCATTCTGTAGGCTAACAAAATATATGCACCAATTAACTGGATATATAATGCTCTAATATTTACTGAGCCTTTTATTTACTAGATCTTTTAGGAATTTAGGTCATAAGGTAAACAGACCTGCAGGGTGAAGGTGAGGGCCATTATAGAGTTTTTAGATTTAAAGCTACAGTCTAGCAGAGCGTGGTGGCACATGCTTGTAATCTCAGTACTTGGGAGGCTGAGACAGAAGGATCACAGGTTCACAACCAGCCTCAGCAACTTAGTGAGGCTCTCAGCAACTTAGTGAGACTCTGTTTCCAAAAATAAAAATAGAACTAGGGGTGTAGGTGAGAGGTAGAAGGCCCCTGAGTTCAATCCCCAGTACCACACAAAATAAATAAATAAATAAATAAATAAATAAATAAATAAATAAATAAATAAAGCTACAGTCTTCCTTTTCTTCCTATTTTACCTATTACCTTAATTTCTCCTATCCTACCTCAAGACCAGCTCCAGCTGGCATGAAGAATTTGGAGTTGCTGGTTTCCAGGAGACTGGTGTGGATACCAAGGACCACAGATCCAGCAAAGAGCAGGAGAGAAGGTAACCTACAGGCGAGGTGAGCAGACAGGTGCCCTGGCAGCCTGGCCTGAGGCCTTGTTTTGGGCTTGGGCACAAACAAGGAAGCAAGTGAGGAAGCAAGGAACAAGTAAAGCCACTGGCAGAAAACCTCAGCTGTTCACACACAACTCCTATTAGATCCTGAGGTTTGGTTTGCAGCTAGGGTTTAGCAATTAAAATGGTTATGCCGCTACACCTTTCCAGTTTAAAGTGGTGAAGGCACAGGGCTGTGGATTTGTAGATTTGACAAGGCACATCTGACACAGTCCCTCCAGGGAGAAGCCAGCTCAGGTTCCACCATTAACCCCCAACCCTGCTGTGAATGTCAGTGCCTTCCCAGAAGCAAATGGAACAAAGCAAATCTCTTTCAATCAGCAGTGGCAGCCAAAACCCACGTTTATAAGGGTTCAAGCCACAAAGGAGGCCTTGTGAGCCTGGGGTGTGCTAGGAGGGGCAAGCAGCTCTCCACTGAACCAGAACCCTGACTTCAATGTTTTCATCACCTTAACATTTACATTCTGACAGCCTGGGGATATGGATCTTTTAGTTTTAGATGACAGACATGACCCTTTGTTTTAGCAAAGTCAGGGCTGTCTTCAAGTGACTAACAAAAAAATGAGCCTCCTCTCCAGTCTAACCCAGAGTCCTTTGGAAAGGTCAAAACAGAGAGAAGCACGGATGCAGAGAAAACTCAGGAAATCGCAGAGCTTACAGGAGCAGTTGCTGCCATGTCAGTCCTCAGCACTTTAGGCATTAGTAAGCAGGAGAGGAGAGGTTAGGGAGCTTTTGCCAAGTTGCACTGCTGGGTGGTGGAGGAGCCGTGACTGCAGTTCCCAGTACCTGACTCTGGTCTATTCTTTCATCATAATAAAGTGCTGGTTTCTTTTTTCTTTCTTTCTTTCTTTTTTTTTTTTTTTTTTTTTTTTTT
>PVLC010029492.1:0-20097 GCA_004027655.1 Graphiurus murinus
CAAAAAAAAAAAAAAAAAAAAAAGAACACAAGCCGGGTGTGGTGGCACACACTTGTAATCCCAGCATTTGGGAGACTAAGACCGGAGGATCCGGGTTTGCAGCCAGCCTCAGCTGCCTAGTGAGGCACTCTGCAACTTAGTGAGACCCTGTTTCAAAGTAAAGAATAAAAAAATAGGGCTGGGGGTATAGTTTGGAGGTAGAATGTCCCTGAGTTCAATCCCCAGTACCTCAAAAAAAAAAAAAAAAGAACACAAGAATTTTTTTGAAATATTATTTGCAACTTATAAGAAGTCATCAGTGGAATGTGCTTTGCTAACGATGGTAAACTAATTTTTGATCAAGGCTGATTTAAGTGCATCTCCCCTAGTTATACAGGACCCTCCTGATCCTAATCATAATCTCAGTTTTTCTAAGTCTTCTGGGAGAGACAGCATGATACAATAAAACTGCATGGGACTTCAGAGTAAAATACACTTGAGTTTATTTATTTTTCATTTTTTTTGTAGGAAAAAGTACATAGAAATTGACTCCACACTTGGGTTTAAATTCCGGTTTTACCAATTACTGGCTGTGACACGTCCTATATGTTAACAAATATCCCTACCTGTTTCCACATGTAACTGAAGATAATCTTTCTTACAAGGTTGGAAACTAAATTAATGATGTATGTAAAGTACCTGGTAAGATACCTGGCATACAGTATATATTCAACAAATATTACTTCTTTTCCCCTTTCCTAAGTTCAATATAGACACGGCCAATTAGGGAGTGTTCTAAAAGGATGCACTCTTTCCTTCCTTTTCCTAAGACAACACAAAACTAGGCTGCTTAAGCATGCATGACTAAGGCCCTGGATCAAAATTCTTTTCTGTAGTATTGATGGCTAAAATAGGCAATGCTGTAGCACCCTTTGTAAATTCTCTTGGCAACCAAGATGTCCAACAATTCTACGTATTACATGAAAAGAAAAACTATGTCTTTCACTATGTTGTTCAATATCATGTCCTAGTTTTAAGTAACTGAGAGTAGGAGTCCCTTAAGTTAGAATATACAGAACTGGAAATAAAGTTAAGAATGGTAGCTTGGCTTAAGTAAAGGAGTAGAAAACTAAATGCATTTAAAGATAGTTTCGGTGGCACTGGGAATTTAACCCAGAGGCATTCTACCTCTGAGCTACACCCCTAGTCCTATTTTATTTTGATTTTGAAACAGGGTCTTGCTAGGTTGATGAGAGTCTCACTATTTGCTGAGGCTGTCCTGGAACATGTAATTCTCCTGTCTTAGCCTCCCAAGTATTGGAATTACAAGCATGCACCAGTGGTAGCTTTTTCCTTTTAAACCATGTCAAAACAGTCTAATCTCTTACTTGGGTAACAGCTGGGTTCTTTTTGTAGTTCAGGCACAGAAATTCTGCCAGAGCCAAAAGCAGTTCTGTTCCAACTGGTGCATTTCCATGGATACCAGCAACAAAACGAATCTTTGGTTCTTCAGGCTCAGACATATTGGGTTTATTGGAGATTTCAAGGGACCAAATGTGACGATATTCAGCACTCTGACCCAAACTTTCAAAGGTCAGAAACAAGAAATCAGCAAGTAATCAACCATTATGTTAACATTGACTTAAACATTTTAAAAATAAAACACACACACACACACACACACACACACACACACACACACACAGCCTTAAAGTTTTTTGGTTTTGTTTTTTAATTTTTGAAACAAGGTCTCACTAAGTTGCAGAGGACCTAAGTAGCTGAGGCTGGCCACAAACCTGGGATCCTCCTGTCTTAGCCTCCCAAATACTGGGATTAAGCATGTGCCACCATGCCTAGCTTGAAGTCTTTAAAGAATGAATCATTGTGTTAGGAAACCTAATGAAAATTAGATTTCCTTGTCCAAAGAAAGTCCAAAGAAGCAAAATATCAGAAAAATTATGATTCAGTTCAGCATTCTTCCAAATTCAGTCGTTCCCATACCACAACCTTTATCCTATCTTCTGGGATCTATGTCTTTTTTTTTGGTGGTGGTACTGGGGATTAAACCCAGGTGCATTCTACCTCTGAGCTACACTAACAGCTTGATTTTATTTTTTATGTTGAAGCAGAGTCTCACTAAATTGCAGAGGCTGGTCTCCAACCTGCAATCCTCCTGTCTCAGCCTCCTAAGTACTTGGATTACAGGTATGCACCACCAAGTCTGGCTATGACTTTTAAATTAACTCATAATTTTATGATGGAAATATTTAATTATGTATAAGTGTAGAGAATTTCCCTTTTTAAATCTAATTTTATGTAAATAAGACACTTATTTATAGTAAAGTATACTTTCACAGTATGAAATGCAGCACCACTTTCACAGTAAAAATAGGTAGCAAAATAATTTCCAATATTTCTACAAAATCTTTATGGCACTAAGATAGATGTTCTTTCTTTTTTGTTGTTGTTTTTTGTTTTTATGGTACTAGGGATTGAACCCAGGGGCATTTTACCTCCAAGCTGCTACAACCCTAACCTTTTTTTATTTTTTATTTTGAAACATAGTCTACTAAGTTGCAGAGGACTTCACCAAGTTGCTGAGGCTAGTCTCAAACCTGTGATCCTCCTGTCTCAGCCTCCCAAGTACTGGGATTACAGGCATGTGCCACCATGCCTGACAAGATAGATGATTTTAAAATAACGAGGCAGGAATATTTAAAAATCAATTCAAGAAGGGAGGTAATTGGTATTGCCAAAGTAAATATCGACCTTTGCATCTCAAAACATTATAAATCAGATTTTTTTTAAGGTATTGGGGATTAAGCCTAGGGTCATTCTACCTATGAGCTACACCCTCAGTCCTATTTTTTATTCTTTATTTTGAAACAGGGTCTCACTAAATTGTGGAGGGCCTCACTAAGTAGCTAAGACTGGCCACAAACCTGGATCTTCTAGTCTCAGTCTCCCAAGTACTGGTATTACAAGCGTGCGCTACCATGCCCAGCTATAAATCAGAATTTAAAAAGCTAAATTTTCTGGTAAAATTAAAAGGACCAATAAAGTAAAAGACTAGATAATGTTCATTAGGTAATGCAGAAGAGAACTATAAGCTCAGGGAAAAATGTAAAGACTCCACTTAGAGCAGACAAACCATGAGTCAACTAATCATGGAAACAATTTTGGAGTAACAGTAACAAGACCTGAAAGAGGACCTATAATTAAACAGGGAAAGTGAGGCAGAGAAACCCTACAAAATGAAGGAAAAGGCTGTCTCAGCCATCAGTTTTACATAAGCCAGTACTTCATATTTTCCAGGGAGTCTTGATCAAAATATTCCTAAAGCCTCAGGTAACAGAAACTGTCAGTAGACTAGAGTATAGGAAATGACAGCAACCATGCTTCATTTTCTAATATGAAAAAAGGGTCACACATGATACCTGACAGGTGAGCTCAGAGTTCCAAATTTGTCCCTTACCACTAGTAAAATAAAACAAATCAAGCATTATTTAGTCAGAACATGAGTCTGCAGCTGAAAAAAATGGAAAGGGTTTTGAAATCAGTCAAAGTTATCATGAGGAAGAAAAATTTTACATTTCCTGAAGCCTCAGGCTATACAATACTAATCTAACAAGTAATGAGGAGTTCAATGCTTTTCATAAAAGTTCCCAAAATTCATGGTTAGAAGTATCTCCATCAAAGCTGGGCATGGTGGTGCACCCTTGTAATCCCAGTACTTGGGAGACTGAGACAGGAGGATCTCAGGTTTGTGGCCAGCTTCAGCTACTTAGTCAGGTCCTCTGCAACTTAGTGAGACACTGTTTCAAAATAAAGAATAAAAAATAGGTCTGAGGGTGTAGCTCAGGGGTAGAATGCCCCTAGATTCAATCCTAGTACCACAAAAACAAAAACAAAAAAACTCCATCAAATATCTGTTGCAAAATAAATAATCTCCAACATTCTGTTCCCAAGTATCTCTAAATAAATTATAAGACCCAGTCAACGTGGCTGATGCTGAATCCACCCTCTTAAAGAAAGAAGTGAAGCAGTAAGGTGACACTTACGTGGTAAGATTTGTGATATGTGGATAGTTCATTACAAGTCCTCTCAAAAATTCCGATAAATCTTTGTATGAATGGTATCGATAAAGAGCCAGATTTGAGGAAGAGCTTAACATGAGGACTTCCAAACCATTCTCAGCAGAAAGATCTTTAATTAAAGCCTCAAACTCCTTAGTAGTTGGGTCGCTGGCATCTTCAGCATTGGTGCTGTCCCCCTTTCCTTTCTTTGATTCATTGTTTGCATCTGTTGAGGATCTAACAAGTGTGAAGTTGACCTGAATAGCACCTTCACTCTTGACAGCCACATTCTTGGTAACTGGGTTATACCTAAAATAAAGCAGACAGATCAGAGCCACTGTTCTCTATCTGGAGGATACAAGCACTAGGAAATAGAGGATACATGAATCCTCAGAATAAATGTGGGGTATCTTCCTAAAGATCCAAGTGTTTAACCTTGAGGTAATTTATGATTTTAAAACATTCGTAAGAACAGACATTAGTATATATAAAATATGAATGAGTTTGTTTGTGTATGTGGTATTGGAGATGGAACCCGGGGCATTCTACCCCTGAGCTATACCCCCAACCCTATTTTATGTTTTATTATGAAACAGGGTCTCACTAAGTTGCAGAAGGCCTCACTAAATTGCTGAGGTTGTTCTTGACCCCGCAATCCTCCTGTCTCAGCCTCCGAGTTACTGGGATTATAGGCGTGTGCTGCCATGCCTGGATTTACTATGGTTTTTGCATCTGGACGGGGGACGGTGTGAGGAAGAGCGGATGAAGGTAAAGGTGTGTGATTTCATGGATTTCTTACCACTGTTACAAAGTTTGTGTACTAACTTTGCCATGAGAGGAGAGTGAAAATAGCTCTAAACTTCCCAACATTGAACAGGTTGCTCAGCAGCCTCTACAGGACTTTCAGGAGATAATCTTTCAGAATGGAACCATGTTTGTCTTATTCCCAAGCCCTCGATTTTAAAGCACTCATTACTCACCCTCGAGCAGATGCTGTGATTTTATAAGTTCCTGGAACCAAGAGGCGCCAGTAATCTCCAGTTTTGTAAGTAGTCACTGGATGATTAATTTCAGCAACACTAATGGTGGCATTTAATATACCCCTGCCATCTGTGGCATCAAGGACAAATCCTTTAACGCCCTGATGAACCTGGATAAAGGACAAGAACACCAGATTTTAATGTTAAATATCATCATCTAATTACTTTGGGAGCTCATATCTAAAATGACAGATGGTTAATAATGTAATATTTTCATTTCCAAAGGCTAATTTTTCATAGGTTAAGTTTGTCTTTATCATGGGAATATAAGTCACATTGTTCAAATTTGGAACATTCTATTTCAGAATATAGACTATTCTATAAGAAAACAGGTCTGGCCTTTTCAAGAAGCAATGTCATTTTTAAAAAAACGGAAGCCAGGCATGGTGGTACACACTTGTAATATCAGCACTTCGGATACTGAGATAGGAGGATCACAGGTTTATGACCAGCCTTAGCAACTTAAGTCCTCCACAACTGAGACTCTGTTTCAATGTATTTTTTTAAAAAAAATAGGGGCTGGAGGAGTAGCTCAGAGGTTGAATGCCCCTGGGTTCAATCCTAAATAAATAAACAGAAAAAAAAAAAAAAAAAGGAAAAATGGAGGTCTAGTACAAAGAGGATAAAGAGATATAACAATCAAATATAATGTGTAAACCTTGATTAGACATTGTACTAAAATATAGCTATAAAATTCATTTGGGGGACAAGTGTGGAAATTTGAATACAGACTAGGTGTTAGGTAATATTAGAGAATTACTATTAATTTTCATGGATGAGAAAATGGCATTGGAGATGACATGTCTCCAAAGGGAATATCCTTAAAGAGAGAGAACCGGGCATAGTGGCACATGCCTCTAGTTCCACTATTTAGGAGGCTGAAACATGAGAATCCCAGGTTTGAGATTAGCCTCAGCAACCTAGTGAGAGATCCTGTTTCAAAAACAAACAAACAAAGGCTGGGAGTATAGCTTACAGGTAGAATGCCCCTGGGTTCAATCTCCAGTACCAAATAAACACATACATACATACATACATACATACATACATACATAGAAACAGATGCTGAAATATTGGGGGGATAAAAAAATCCCAACAATTTCAATTTGTACTGAAATAGTTCAGCCAAAAATGTGCATTCCATGTGGATGTATGTTTTATATATATTTAAAGCAAACACAATAAAATGTTAAAAACTGTTAAACCTAGATGTAGGAATAGGAGTGTTTATTATATTAGTCTTATAATTAGTTCATATTTATATAACTATGTTTAAATTTTTTCAGAATAAAATGTTTTTAAATATTAGTATTGACCCCAGTCTTTATGCTATACCACTTTGAAAAATGATAGAAGCAGAAACTTACTAGTACAATGTATTAGATTATCCTAATTAACCATTAGCATATTTCTTATAGTCTTCACCTACAGGCCACCATGCATATTTAAACAAGAGGAAATTCCTTATTAGTAAATAACTGGCAATAAGAAAAAGAATAAAAATATTCCCCCTACAAACCATGTTTCTTTAACTTGACAAATGCTTAGATGTGTATCAAATTTATATAGATCTTTTATAAAGACAGGGTAAAAAGCAACCACTAGCTATTAAGAGCAAAATGTCATTATTTTCTTCAACTCTTTTCCATATATATATATATGTATATATATAAATACATATATATATACATATATATATATATAAAAACTTAATTGCATCCATGAATTTTATAGGTAAGTATACTAAACAAATTGGAAAATACAAATTGGGTAAATGTATCAAGACTTGAAATTCAAAAGGGTATGTTCTAAAATACATGAAAATCGTGTGTCCACACAAAAATTGTCTTGTTCTTAGAGAAATCAAACTTCACTCCTGAATAGCCACCTGTTTCATAAACTGGATTAGAGATCTTCGGTTCTGTTCCCAATACTTTGGCAGATCTTTCTCAAATGGATATTTCACACAACCTAGCTCAATGGTTACTTCAAAGCAATTTGTTTGTAAATAGTTCCAGTCCTGCATACCACCTAAAGGACAAAAAAAAAAAAAAAAAAAATTGAAATAAGTTACTGGGAAGAAGTTCTTAAATAGTTCAGAACTTAAAAGTAGAAAGTTTAGTAGCAGCTACATACAGCTTGCCAGAAGTCAAAGAAAGACTTTGCTCAGCAAAGGAAGTGTGGCATCTAATGGACTTCTGGTTTCTGTAAGACCTTGTATTTTGCAGAGAAATGGATGGGATATGGGATAGATCTTTGTGGTTTAACTGTATTGTTTTTGTTGTTTTAGACAAAACATGTTTTCATCTTCTATGTTAAGTCTAATTTCTTACACTAATTTGGCAGTAAAATTAAAAGTGAAAATATATTTAGAATCTATAGTTTTCAAAGTGATTCTTATCTGACTGTATTTAAGTTTTTATTTTGAAAGCTATTGCAGCATGAAATTCTTAATATTTATATGAAATAAATTTTTTTTTCATTTTTCTTGGGGAAAAAAAAAAAAGCTTTCCTAGCAAAAAGTTAAATTCAGGCAGGGCTTGGTAGCACACGTCTGTAATCCCAGTACTTGGGAGGCTGAGGTAGGAGGATTGCCGGTTTGAAGCCAAGCCTCAGCAACTCAGTGAGGCTCACTTCAACTTAGTGAGATCCTATTTCCAAATAAAAAATAAAATAGGGCTGGGGTATAGCTCAGAGGTAGAACATCCCTGGGTTCGGTCCCCAGAACCCTCCCCTCCCCCAAGCTAAATTCATCTTGGATCAGCATGGGGAGAAAAACAATACTATGTTTAGGGAAGGGCTTTTTGGTGCTTGTGGTCTGGGCAAAAGTTATCTGTACCTTTTAAGTTGCAGAAGAATTCAAGTATAGCTTACACTCTTCCTATTGGCAAATGTAAGTCACTTTACAATAGCCAGAAGTAAAATGCAACACTTTCATTAAGTTATTACTTACTGTATAACTTAATATATTACTTTTACTCCAAACTTGAACACCAAATGCAAAATAGTTGGAAAGGCTATTTGAATGTTTTAAACTACTTAAACAATATTTTTTAAAAGAAAGGTTCTTTTTCAAAATGAAAAAAGATCAGTAACAAGCATCACCATTTAGGAAGTAGAAAGTCCATCAGGTTGTAAGGCCTTGATAATCTTTACCTGGAACATTATACCAATTAGCTCCATTTGTTATTCCATGAGGAAAATATTCATTATGGTACATATTCTTGCAAGGTCTACCTTGAAACATCTGGGAATTTTCCTAAAAAAAAAAAAAGAATCTACTATTATTTGTTTGAATCTGTATCAAAAAGCACTGGAAAAATATAGGAAAATAGTAAAAAAGTGGTTATCAATTGGGAATATGAGAGTGAGACTTTTCAACATGTAGTTTACTATACCATTTGGATTCTATGTGATTTTATTTTTAAAAATCAAAATTAGATGAGCTTTGTAAGAAAATATAAAAGACTTCATTTATTACTTCTGTTTATAAGAAATATAAATAGCACCCCAACCTAGGGGTATTCTATCTCTGAGCTACATTCCAGTCTTTTTATTATTATTATTTGTTGTTGTTGTTGCATGTTTGTTTGAAAAAGGGTCTTGCTAAGTTGCTGAGAGTCTTGCTAAGTTGCTGAGGCTGTCCTCAAACTTGAGATCCTCCTGTCTCAGCCTCCCAAATACCGGGATTATAGTCATGCACCACCACATCCAGCTCATTTTATGCTTTCAAGGAGCTTAAAATCCAGAAAAGATAACACATGTACAATGTGGAGTAAGCAGCTTTCCCTAACTTCCAGGGGGATTAAGATGGGTCCTCTGTGCTTTGACTACACAAAGTACAATAACTATCCTCTATCACAACTGGGTACACCTTTATTTTCCCTTAAGACAATACTCCTTGAAATAGTTTGTGTCTTGGCATCCTCACCATCCAGCTCAACGTCTGGCACACAGTTCATGTATAATTGCTTACTCAATGACACATAAGAAAAAATGCCACGGAGACACAAAAAATGCTATTGGAATCCAGAGGAGGCAGGGGAAGTTTCCTGGGAGACACTAAACTTCAAAAGATGGCCAAAACTTCATTTCCCTCTTTTGGAAATGGGGAGGGGAAAGTACAAAAAAGTGTAAAGAGAAAAATAATGGTTTCCCACTTTCCCATTACCTTGAGAATTAGCCATCTGACTTGAAATATATAAATAACTCCTTCCAAAAACTTAATATACCAATTAAAGGTTTATGATACTGTAGTGTTCTTATAATTAAAAAACATCATTTTAGATCACTGTAATAAATGTACACATACTTTTTTGCTTTCTAGTTTTCCATGAAAGGCTTGAACCACTGTCTTATATGCCGCTGTCTCTATCCCCATTTCCATCAATATCTATCCATCCATCTAATTATATTATATAGATGTGCTATAATACTATTATACTCATATGTATGCTATAAACATAAGTAAAACTTTCAAAATTAAAGGATACATTTAAAATCGTAAATAGAACTTTTAACATTTTTTCCTTTTTTTTTTTTTTGGTGGTAGTGCTAAGGACTGAACCCCAGGGCCTCATGCATGCTAGGTAAGTGTTCTATCACTGAGCTATATCTCTGGCACCCTTTTTCCTGCATCTTAATAGACTATCTAGTACAAATCCCACTTGACATCATTGACTTCATTCTCAGAGAAATAAGGAGCCAGTAAAGAGTTCTAAAGGGAGACATGTGATATACTAATGCCACTGGGAGGTTTATTCTACTATTCAACAGGCAAACAATTATCTTTTCAAAAAATGGTGTTGAGACAACTGAATATCCATATTCGGAAGAAGGAATCTAGACCATTTGCTCACATTATACCCCCAAATTAGCTCAAGATGGAACATAAGCCTAAATGTAGGAGCTAAAATTATAAAACTCTCAGAAAAAAATAAAAAAAATCAAAGGACTAAATCTTTGTGACCTTTGCTTCCTAATTGTTATGTCAAACTCTCTAATGACAAAAAATATCAATACATTGAACATCATCAGCTTTGTTTTCTTTTCCCTGTTTCCATCTCCTCACTCATTTGTTTTTACTTTTTTTTTTTTTTAATTTGTGGTACTCAGTATTAAACCCAGGGGCATTCTACCTCTAAAGCTATACCCCCAGCCCTGTTTTATTTTTATTTTGAAAGAGGGTCTCAAGCCGGGCGTGGTGGCGCACGCTTGCAATCCCAGCATTCAGGAGGCTGAGACCAGAGGATCCGGGTTCGTTGCCAGCCTCAGCTACCTAGTGAGGCACTCTGCAACTTAGTGAGACCCTGTTTCAAAATAAAGAATAAAAATAGGGCTGGGGGTATAGCTCGGAGGTAGAATGCCCCTGAGTTCAATCCCAGTACCACAAAAAAAAAAAGAAGCAGGGTCTCACTATGTTGATGAGAGTCTCACTACTTGCTGAGGCTGTCCTTGAACCTGCCAACCTCCTGTCTCAGCCTCCCAAATACTGGATTATAAGCATATGTCACCATGCCTGGCAACCTGTTTTAATATTTTGACTGAGTAAAGGTATTATTTCATATTGTCAGTTTGTGTTTAGGTATATTTTAATCTGTTTGGGGTGTAAAGCCCAGGTACCTCAGTGTGGTTATTTTATTTGTTTGTCTGGGTAGTAAGGGTGAAGTTATAAGGCTGTGGACTTTATACTGTTTTTCTATTGAGATGATTACAGGGTCTTTCTTCTTGCAAATATGGCAAATTACACGGGCTTTTTCCTTTTTTTGCAGTACTGAGGATAGAACCCAGGGGCATTCTACCTCTGAGCTACACCTCCAGCCCTTTTTTTTTTTTTGTGGTACTAGGGATTGAACTCAGAGGCATTCTACCTCCGAGCTATACCCCCAGCCCTATTTTTTTATTCTTTATTTTGAAACCGAGTCTCACTAAGTTGCAGAGTGCCTCACTAGGTAGCTGAGGCTGGCCGCGAACCCGGATCCTCCGGTCTCAGCCTCCTGAATGCTGGGATTACAAGCGTGCGCCACCACGCCCGGCTGTCCTCCAGCCCTTTTTATTCTTTTATTTTTTAATTTTTATTTATTTATTTATTGCAGTACTGGGGATTGGACCCAGGGGCATTCTACCTCCAAGATATATCCCAGCCCTATTTTTTAATTCTTTATTTTGAAACAGGGTCTCATTTAGTTGCAGAGGGCCTCACTAAGTAGCTGAGGCTGGCCACGAACCTGTACTCCTCCTGTCTCAGCCTCCCAAGTACTGGGATTACAAGCATGTGCCACCACACTCAGCTTACACTGACTATTTTAAATGTTGAAAGAAAAAGCAGCTATAGACAGCCTGTATAAGTATGGCTGTGGCTATATGTCAACAAAATTTACAAAGACAAGTGATGGGATAGATTTGGCCCGAGAGCTGTAGTTGGTCAATCTTCCCGCTTTAGCCTACTTTAAGGGGCTTATAATGGAAACGTTTGTCAGATGAAATAAAGTAGCATGCGTATTCTCCAGGTACTGTGGTAAAAACCATAGATGTAAATATATTACCTGAGCTTAAAGGCTAATGGAAAAAGACATGTAATATGTTCTAGAGTGAAACAGGAAACAGAAGCGAAAAAGCCCAAAGGCCAACTGAAAGGAGAAACCATTTGACCTGAGTCTTGCAGGACTTTAAGGCATTTTTTTAATGAATTAATTTTATAGTAACTGATGCTCAAACACAAGCCTACCTTGGAATAAGAAAGTGCTATTTGTTGAAACACAGCATCATCTGGTGATTTACTATATAGGGCAACTCCTTGTTCATCATCATCAAAAGGGTAGTTTACCACCAAAGAACCTGTAAGGGAAATGATAAAAACATATCATTTTGGGATGGAACATTAATGGGTTTTTTTGTTTTTTGGTACTAGAGGCTGAACTCAGGGCATTCTACCTCTGAGCTATACCCCCAGTCCTATTTTTTTATTTTCTATTTTGAGACAGGGTCTCATAAAGTTGCTGAGGGATTCACTAAATTGTTGAGGTTGGCCTCAAACCTGCAATTCTTCTGTCTCAGCCTCCCAAGTACTGGGATTACAGGTGTGCAACAGCATGCCTGGCAGCATGGAGCAGTAATATAAGTTTTTCACAATATTGTCAGAGAAAGGAAATCATTAAGATGTGCTAAAGCCAATTTCCTCAAAAGAAATGAAAAACAAACAAGCATGAGGTCCTGGGTTCAATCCCCAGTACCACACACATAATTTAGTGACAACATTTGTTACATAAATGTGATCACACAATATATGGTCTCTTGTGGTTGGCTTTGTCTCTTAGCATAATGTTTTTCAAGTTCATCTATATTGCAGCATGCATCAGTACTTGATCCCTTTTTATGCCACATAATATCCCATTGTATGGATAGACCACAATTTATTTATCCATGTAGCAGTTAATGGTTGTTTGTGCTTTTTTGGTTATTATGAATAATGCTGAATGTACAGTGAACATTTATAGACAAGTTGCCATGTGTGCATGTTTTCAGTTCTCTTAGACACTAATACCTTCCACTCTCACTCACACAACCCTAGCTAGACCCTGTGATGATTTTTCAAGTTGACCTTTTATTCTCTTCAACTGATCCATTCCTGCTGAATCATGGAGGTGCATAAGCTCAGCCCTTTCTATGTGAGAATAAAGGTATTGTGCTGCACTTATGGTAAACACAGCAAGTGACAGATAAGAGAATATCAAAATCTAAACTTACATAAAAGGTTATGAAACTTTAGGGAGGACTTAAACATTTGGACCTGTTGATGTTTGATTTTTATGAATGACAAACAGCATGTTACCAAATTCCTAGTGTGAGAACAAATAGAAAACATTTCAATAACTACTAGAGGAAGAGGAGCGGGGAAGATGACCAGAGAAGAAAAAAGGAAGGAAAGAGGGAATAGTAAGGGAAGAAGAAGGGAGAAGAAAAGGGGAAGGGGAGGAAAAAGGAAAAGCAGAAAAGAGGGATATAGAAGGAGAAAATGGGAATAGAAGGAGAAGACAGAAGAAGGAGAGAGAAAATGGAGCAGAAAATTGGCCTAAAGAGCAATGAGAAAAGATCTTTATTACTCTCTGCTATAGAAGCAGTAATCGAATACTCATTTTAAGAAACCCTAAGACTATCAACAGATGAAATTGCATGCGGATTTTCAAATGCTCTCAGCAAGAACTAATTAGTAGGAGATAAAGTTGCATACCTCCATGCAGGTTTGCTGACAGCACAAATGGATAGGCCTTCATCCAACTCATTACAGCAATGGTTTCTGGTTGGGTAGGATCTGTGATCTGAAAAAACTGGTCTGGGAAATTTCGATTCAGGTCAAAGTTGTTGCTGTTGTTTCTGCCAATTACACTTATCGAATCTCCTGTAGGATTAAAAGGTAAAGCATGTTTTTTTCCTTATATTTTAATTCAACACATACTGCTTTAGCTATCTTAACTCAGAAGTAAGTACCAACACATCAGGCTTCACTATTATCAATCCCACTGTGATTAAAATACATCTTTTTTTATACTGTGTAATTAAAAAAATCTATCTCTTCTAGATCTTTTGAATAGAGAGGTAATGTCACTATCCTTCTATTTTTGCCTATTTTTTTATACTTTGAGAGGAAAAAATCCAAATACAGAAATTACATTAAAAGCATTGCTCAAATGTCAATAATCTGCATGCAATGGCATCATCAGGGGGACTCTACTGAACTTGTATATAGCTCACTAAGACACTGTAAAGAAACAGACCAAATGAAAACTGTGGTATGCTTACATTAAAGTGATCGCAAAAAGGTAGTTAGCCAAGAATACAGTTAGATATTCATTTATTTTTGTCATACTGGGGATTGAACCCAGGGGCAGTCTACCTCCAACCTACACCCCCAGCCCTATTTTATTTTTATTTTTCAAACAGGGTCTCGCGAGGCTGATGAAAGTCTCACTACTTGCTGAGGCTGTCCTTGAACCTGTGATCCTCCTGTCTCAGCCTCTCAAATACTTGGATTACAGGCATGCACCACCATGCCTGGCCAGTTGAATATTTGTTATGATGGAGGAAAATGTTCAATTTAAGTTTAATAGTGCATATTCCATTTTAATATGAGGTAAGAGCCCTATTACTGTCAATATAATGAGAAAAAATTGCAAGTGAATAAGGAAAACAACTGGAGGGTTCACTAGTGGTGACTGGTTCTACCTTCCTGAAAAGGAATTGGGGAAATATGAGAGGGATTTGTGAGGTAGACAATGAATGAGGTCCTTAGGTAGAGAATCTGAATAACAGATAAGGATTGACCAGAGCCTATTGGTTCAAGAGAGCTTCTGGGTAACAGGGGCCAGCTGATTCTCCCTCTGGTCAGGCCAGTGTGAGTTAAAAATCATGTGGCTGCATATTCATATTGTGGTGCTATTCTACTCACAGGTATCATTGCCTAGAGATAATCTTGGGAGACTAAAATATCCCACCCCAAATAGATTTCTTGGGCATATTTCAAGTTGGTTATTTAGAGATATTTTAGACACAGAAATAGTTCCGAAAAGCTGTCCTTTTGTAGAAACAAATTTACATCTATCTACATTAGTGAATAGTAAATGCAGGCAAAGGTTTTTCTATCTGATATCCCCTCTCTGCCTAAGAGAAGTATTTCCATAGGAAGAAAAAGTCAGTGTTCTGACACCTGGCTCAGACAGAAAGGATCATGGGTAGCTATTACCTGGGAGACTTTATCTGTATAGCAAAAAGCAAAATAAGTCTTGCTTTTTATATATGTCCTCTCCTCAACCTTCCACAGTTGAAAACTATTTCCCTTCCTGCTGACCCCAAGAAGCCCAAGCTCCTATCCCTTTTTTTTTTCTAGCTATAGATAAGCTTCAACTGCCTAGCTGCCTTTAAGTTTCATAGTTTGTGTATGGCTCCCCTGTTTCTGAACATTAATTAATTTGTCATTTTTTTCCAGTTAATCTGCCCATTGTCCATTTATTATAGACTAAAATTATCAAACCTTCAGAGGGGAAAAAATATGAAACTTCCCTACAAAATCATGGGCTGGGAAAAGAAAGACTCTCACTCTCCTTATGTTCTGCAGTAGGCAGCTAATATAAACCTGCTCTCCCAGCCCTCACCATATTGCCCCAGAAGAGATGGGCTTGCCTAGAGGAGGCAGAGGAATGGGAAGTCAACAACTTAGCAGGTTCTGAACATGTACGAGGAACAGAACTGAGTCAAAAACAGTCCCTGGCTTGATTTTTTTCACTTACAAAATAAGGCTCCTAATATAATAACTTAGTAAGAATTACTGTTAAAAGAAAATTTATAAAGATCTTAATACTGTCTTTAATAAGATCCATTATTAAAATGAAAAAAAAAAGCTAATATAGGCTTGACCTCATAATAAATGATCTGGCCTATCTTACAAAAATACAAGAGTCACAACCAATTATAAATGATAAGTATGAAAAAGGAAGGAATTCTAGGCAACAAGTTCAAATTCCCTTACCCCAAAGTAATCAACAAAAAATTAAGCACTAAAAATCATCTCTTCTTTACCTTCCTGAGACTTTTCATACCCATCAGGATTCATAGATGGCATAAGATGAATTCTAGTGCTACGAACCAAATCTGTTACTTCAGGGTCTGTTCCAAAGTTCTTACAAAGGTATTCAATGAGGTTCAACAGCAATTCTCGTCCAACTACCTCATTTCCATGCATATTTCCAATGTACTTAAATTCTGGTTCACCTGAAAATAAAGCAATTACATGGAAGACATTTTTTCCTTTTCAATTATCACAGATTCTCTGTTTTTCCCAAATATGTATAAAAATTCTGTGCCAAAACTTAAGAAAACATGTATTTTGACAAATAAAAACCTTCGCATCTTATAAAACAGCTTTATTACTAATATATGTCTGAGCTGACATAAAGCATACATACACATGTATCCCCCCACATATACATGTGCTATATAATATGAAAATAAAAATATTATTAGCAGAAGGAATTGAATCTATACACATATTAAATATCATGCCTAACATAGATTATGAAATGGGTTTTCTTCTTTGTTAGAAAAGACTGGCTACATTTTTTTTTTCCTTTTTTGATTATGGTTTTTTATTTGAGCTATACATACTATAGATGACCTTTCTGGACAAAGCACAGCAATATAACACCCATAGTTCTGAGAGGCACTGAAATTATGCTTAAGACCATACCAATTACCTGGCTCATGGACACCTGGATTATCAGATATCTCCATCACATAGAGTTCTCTTGACTCGACTGATTTTCCCAGTGAATAAAGACGAGTAATATTAGGATATTCATTGGCAAATCTTCTCAAGAAGATTTCCATATCAGGGAAATGGTGGTGGTGGAAGTCTTTTGGCTGAATTGGTTGGTGGGAGGACGGTGTTCCAGGAGGAATATTTGGACTAGCAACTGTGCTAGCAGTTGCTGCAGCCTCAGTAGTGTCCAGATTTGCTGAGATCACAGTTGGCCGAAGGGCGAAATCTACCTCTGTGGCTGGTCCTTCTTTTACTATTATGTTATTAATAGTCAATGGCATATACCTGAAAAAATATTTAAAAAGAGATGGCTTGGGGTTAAGACATGCAATGCTTTAGCATTATAAAAATACAGAAGCCTTTTCATACTCTTACGTATAGTGGTCTATCATAACTCAAAACCAAATAAAGATAAATGTGTAAATTTAAGAGTTTAGGATGTTATCTCACAGAGAATCTTAGTTTCAGTCTTGTGTGTGTGTGTGTGTGTGTGGTACTGAGGATTGAATCCAGGGTGATTCTACCTCTGAGCTCTCTCTCTAATCCTTTTTACTTTGAAACAGGGTCTCATTAGGTTACTGAGAGTCCCACTACATTGCTGAGGTTGTCCTCAAACCTGTGATCCTCTTGTCTGCTGAGATTGTCTGCAGCTCTCATGTACTGGGATTATAGGTGTGCACCATGATGCCCAGCTAGGTTAAGTCTAAAAAGAATTATTTCTCTTACCAACTTTCTCAAGTACCACATGCTAAAACGCTTATCAAAAAATCACATTCAAAGGAAAGAATATACTTACTATTCCATTGTAACTGTTGCTGTAATACCCAAAGGTATTTTAATCTTAGCTAGGTGTGGTGGCACACACTTGTAATCCCAGTACTTGGGAAGTTGAGAAAGGAGGATAGCAGGTTCGAAGTCAGCCTCGGCAATTTAGCAAGGAGCTCTGCAATTTAGTGAGACTCTGTTTCTAAATAAAAAATAAAAGCCAGGCGTGGTGGCACACACTTGTAATCCCAGTATTTGGGAGGCTGAGACCGGAGGATCCGGGTTTGCAGCCAGCCTCAGCTACTTAGTGAGGCACTTCGCAACTTAGTGAGACCCTGTTTCAAAATAAAGAATAAAAAATAGGGCTAGGGGAATAGCTCGGAGGTAGAATGCCCCTGAGTTCAATCCCCAGTACTGCAAAAATAAAATAAAATCAGATTAGGAGTATAACTTGGAGGTAAAATGCCTCTGGGCTCAATCCTCAGTGCCAAAAAAAATTATCTAATTGTTGTGGTGCTTTATAAAACTAATAGTCTGGTTTTTCCCCCAAGTAGTAAAGTTCAAAATTAATAACGGGTTATCAACTAAATCTTTATGAAAGAAAGCTTCCAGCAAGGTTTCCAGGGGAGGTGGGAAACTACCCCCTTTAATATATTAGAATGCTGATAAGACAATTCTTCAAGTATTATTTCCAATAAGCCCTGGATTTCTTCTACTTGTATTCAGCCTTGAGGCAATGCTTTACACAGCCAAGCCTCTTTTCAAGCTTGTTCTTCCTCTCAATGCTACCATTATGCTTCACATTGTTAAGACCATGACAAAATACACCACAGTAGTATTTTCTCATTATAAAAAAAGAAACATCAGGCCAGGGATCCAAGATGGCGACTGAGTGAAACATCTTTCCACAAACTCTGTGATTTGGATCTAAATTTACCATAAAAAGAACTTTTAACAGAAGGGGAAAAAAGCAAAATTTGAACCACAAACAAATAAAGAAGATCAAGAAAGCAGAGCGGGGACAACAAAGGACGCCACCGCGCAGCGATCCGCGATCCGCAATCCGCGCGGACCCCCGCCGGCCCGGCTCTACCGGGGCGGACAGCAGCCGGGCTCTGCAGCGAAGAAGTAGGCTGTGGAAAAACAGGACCAGGAGCCGTGGGTACCACCCAGACACAGCACCCCCAGCACCCCACGCCGCACCCAGGCGGAGACCAGAACGCGTGGGGCATTCAGCATAAGCGCCCGCGGGTCTGGGGTCTGTCCCAGAACATCACCTCAGCGCAGAACTGTGACCGCCCAGAGCCTGAAATAAGACACAGCTTCTTAACGGAAGCATGAGCGTGAAACGGGAGCAGAGGATCTGAGTCCAGGAGAACAGGGCGAGCCGGTGGGAGCCAGCGTGCCATGGAACAGCGGCCGCCATCTTCCCTGCTAGCCCTTCCCAACCAGCTTCCTGCCATCTAGCCAGACTATCACCAACCTGCGCCCTCCAGCGACCACAGAAGTCCGAGCAGGCAGGTCTGCCTCCGCGCTCTGCTCCAGAGATGGAAAAGTGAGCCTGAAGCAGCTGTCCAGGAGGTGGTACAGGCCGAACAGCAGAGAGCCGAGCCTGCACGCGCTGGGAACGGCGGCTGCCATCTTTGCCGCCAGCCCCTCCCACCAACTTCCTGCTAGCTACGCAGACCATCATTGTCCGTTTGTGCCCCCAGCCATCAGAGGGGAACAGGCCGAGCTGCAGGGAGATGTAAGTCGAGCCACGCACACCTCGGGTGCAGGGTGCGGGATTCACAAAACAAAGGATAGACTCAGCCATCTGCCCTGCTAGAGCCTAGACAGGGCCAGAAGGGTGGAGGAACCCAGTGAACACAGGGTATCTGGAAAGGCCTGGCTTTTAGACTGCTAAAGCAAAAAGCAGAGTCAGAGATGCAGCCAGACCCAGTGGAGAGTCCAGAGACATAAACTAGCAGTGGGCAATTCTCTGCCTGCACTGACAGAGCAAATTAAAATAAATAAATAAATAAATAAATAAATAAATAAATAAAAAACGCCAAAGACACACGTGAAAATTTAAGCTCGGTACTTGCGAATTAGCAGAGCCTTGGTTTTAGTGTCTGTTTGCTATTTGTAGATTTGGGGGTTTTTGTTCTTTTTTTTGTTTTTGTTTTTTTTCGGTTTTGGTTTTTGGTTTTGTTTTGTTATGTTTTTTTCATTCTCTTTTGGTGTTAAGTTTTCAAATTTGATCTGTCTAAATTCTGTTATTGCTTTGATTTGTTTATGTTTATTTGGATGAATACTTGCTTCGTTATCTCTCACTTAGGTCATTGAACCCCCTCTTTACCCCTTTTACAACCCCCCCCCATATTCCTCTCTGCTATACTTTACCTCCTATCTTTTCTTTTCCTCTTTTTCCTGTCACATATGAATATCTACCATCTCTAATCTTTACCCCCTTTTTTACCCTATCCCTGCATCTATTACGGTGACCTCTCACCCAAACTCTATCTCTGAACACACCCTGTCACCCCTAAACCGCAACTACAGAGATTGGACAAGAAAACTTGCAAGAACAGCAAAGATATAAATCGATGAACAGGGAAACCATGGGAAGGAAAAATAACAAAGAAACAACGAGCCACCACAACCCCTCAATAACAGATCTCACCAACCCAGAATGGCAGAGACTACCAGAAGAACAATTCAGATCTTTAATACTAGAAACAATATAGGATTTTCAGAAAGAATGTAGGCAGAGCTTTAAAGAAATAAAGGAAGACATAAAGGAACAAATAAACAGAGAATTCGAAGACCTAAAGAGAAACCAAACAGAAGCATTGAAGGAAGTAAAAGATGAAATAATCGAAATGAAGGCATCAATGCAAACTATAAACAACAGATTAGATCACATGGAAAATAGAATATCACT
>PVLC010029493.1:0-20181 GCA_004027655.1 Graphiurus murinus
GTACTGGGGATTGAACTCAGAGGCGTTCTACCTTCGAGCTACACCCCCAGCCCTATTTTTTACTCTTTATTTTGAAACCGAGTCTCACTAAGTTGCGGAGTGCCTCACTAGGTAGCTGAGGCTGGCCGCGAACCCGGATCCTCCGGTCTCAGCCTCCCGAATGCTGGGATTACAAGCGTGCGCCACCACGCCCGGCTGTGGTGCCCTTTTATAGTCAGACCCTCTCTGACCATTGTACTGTGAAACCACTGATCTGTGTCATCCCTCTAATTTGCTTTTTCCAGAAAATCTTATAAATGTAAACAAACAGTGTATCTTGTCTTTGAATCTGACATCTTTCACTTAGCATAACATATTTTAATTGATCCATACTGTTGCACGTGTCAGTAGCTTGTTGCTTATAATTGTGGAATAGTTGGAATTTTCTGTGAATGAACAACAGTGTTTATCTACTCTCCAGATGAAGGGCATCTGGGTGGTTTCCAGTTCTGGGCAATCACAAACAAAGCTGCTGTAAATAATCAAGTAAAAGTTTCCATGTGAATATTGATTTGCTTGGGTAAATATCTCAAACAGGATTGATGGGTCATATGGTAAGTATGTGTTTTCGCTTTTTTGGTCTTTTATGGTGCTGGGGATTGAATACTAGGCAAAACACTTTACCCTTGAGCTATATCCACAACCCAGGTAAGTATGTTCAACTTTACAAGAAACTGAAAAAAATGCTAGAGTGCTTCTACCACTTGTATTCCCACAAGCAATATATGAGAATTTCTCTACATATATCATCTTCACTAGCAGTTGGAAAAGGGATTTTTGTTTTTACAACTATTCTAATAGGTGTATTGGAGGCATCAAACTAAAGTTTCAATTTTCACTAACAATGTTGAATCATACATATCTTCTTTGGCAAAATGTCGTTTGAATCTTTAGTTCATTTTTAAACTGGATTGTTTGAGTTTGTTGAGTATTGAGAGTTCTTTAAATATTCAGGATACAAGACTTTTGTCATATATATAATTTGAAAATATTTTCTGTTCTCTGGATTGCTTTTTTATTCTATAACAGTATTTTCAAAAAGATAAATATTTTAATATTAATGAAGTCAAATTTATGATTTTTCTTCTTTCATGGGTCATACTTTTGTTGATACAGAACACTGCCTAAACTGGGCATGGTGGTACACATTTGTAATCCTGGTACTTGGAAGACTGAGACAGGAGGATCACAGGTTTGAGAACAACCTCAGCGACTAGTGAGACTTTCATCAATCTAGCTAGACCCTGTTTCAAAATAAAAAATAAAATAGGGCTGGGGGTGTAGCTCGGAGGTAAGTCACCCTGGGTACAATTCCCAGTACCACAAAAAAAAACTATATAATCAAAGGTCACAAAGATTTTCTGACATTTCTTCTAAAAGGTTTATAGTTTTGTTTTACTTTTAGGCCTACCATCCATTTTGAGTTAATTTTTGTATAACCTGTGAGATTTACATTGAGTTTCACTTTTTGAATATGCATGTCCAATTATTCAAGCTCCTTTTGTTGAAAAGGCCATTCTTTCTACACTGAATTGTCAATGCATATATTTTTAAATCACTTGAAAATATTTGTTTAGGTCTATTTCTAGATTTTGTGATGTTCCACTGATCTATGTGTCTCTTTGCAGATACCATATATGTCTTAATTACTATAGCTTCAGAGTAAAGTCTGGAAATCAGTTAACATCAATCATCCAACCCTATTCTCCTTTATCAAAATTGTTGTGAGGCTAGGCACGGTGGTACACATCTATAATCCCAGTATTTGGGAGGATGAGACAGGAGGATCGCGGGTTTGAGAACAGCCTTAGCAAGAAGTGAGACTCTCATCAACCTAGCGAGACCCTGTTTCAAAATAAAAATAAAATAGGGCTGGGGGTGTAGCTGAGAGGTAGAATGCCTCTGCGTTCAATCCCCAGTAACACACACACACACACACACACACACACACACACACACACATACACACAGAGTATTCTTGTTTTTTATTTACTTATTAGTGCCTAAAGTTAAGCCCAAGGGTTTGAGCATGCTAAGCACATACTCTACAACCAAACTATACCCCCAGCCCACTTCCCTATTAATTTTAGAATCAGAATGTTAAAATATACAAAATTCCTAGTGGGATTTTAATGTCACCACCTTTAATCTCTAGGTCATTTGAAGAGAAATAACATCTTCCCAAATTGAGCCTTCCAATTAATTTCTTTCATTGGATTTTTTAGTTTTCAGCATACATATTCTGCACATATTTTTGTTATATTTATACTAATATAAATGTGCTTATAAAAATTGTGATTGGGGCTAGGATGTAGATCAGTGGTAAAGCACTTGCTTTGCAAGCACAACGCCCTGGGTTCGATCCCCAGTGTCAAAAAGACAAAAAAAAAAGATAAAAAAAAATAGTCAAGCTAAAAATTGTGATTGCCAATTATTCATTGCTAGGTTATAGAAATATAATTTTTTTGTATATTAACATTGCATCCTGCAACCTTGAGAAAAATCAATTCATTCCAGGAGTGCTTGTGTACTGGTCTTGAGGCAATCATTGCTCTAGAAAAGTCAGTATACAAAAGAAGATTTAAGCCTCCATTTCGTCACCCTGCATCAGAGAAGAAATTAGAGACTCACATTTTCCAAGAATACGTTCTATAATCAGCAGAAGAGATAAAGTTATCTTTCCTATATTTGTACTGTTATATTTCTCATCTTATTGATTTTGCTAAAACAGTCACAATATTGGAAAAAAGTGTTAACAGTCATCATGCCTTACACTGGATTTTCATAAAAACAGCTTTATCATCTCATAGCTTGGACTTATTTACTGGGTTTTGCTTTTGTTTCACAAATGTTTTAAAATGAAGTCATTTCCTTATATTCCTATCTTATTTATTTATTTATTTATTTATTTATTTATTTATTTATTTATTTGTTTGTTTGTTTGCAGTACTGGGGATTGAACTCAGGGACATTCTACCTCTGAGATATACCCCCAGCCCTATTTTTTCTTATTATTTATTTTGAAACAGGTTCTCACTAAGTTGCGGAGGGCCTCACTAGGTTACTTTTATTTTTAATTAGGAGTAGTTGCTGAATTTTATCAAATATTTCCTCAGCAAATACTGATATAATAGTATGGTTTGTTGACTGGTTTCCTAATATGGAATTTTGTGCGTGTGTGCGTGGAATTGGGGATTGAACCCAGAGTCCCACATATAGTAGCCAATTTTTCAACTACTGACTTACAACCCCAGTCCTATTTTTATTTTTTTTATTTTTTTATTTTTTTATTTTTTTTTTGGCAGTACTGGGGATTGAACTCAGGGGCGTTCTACCTTCAAGCTATACCCCCAGCACTATTTTTTTTTATCCTTTCTTTTGAAACAGGATCTCACTATGTTGCAGAGGGCCTCACTAGGTAGCCGAGGCTGGCTGAGAACCCGGATCCTTCTGTCTCAGCCTCCCAAGTACTGGGATTACAAGCGTGCGCCACCACACCTGGCCTCCCAGTTCTTTTTAATTTGTGTGTGTGTGTGTGTGTGTGTGTGTGTGTGTGTGTGTGTGTGTTACTCAGGATTGAACCCAGGAGTATTCTACCTCTGAGCTACACCCCCAAACCTATTTTATTCTTTATTTTGAAACAGTCTCACTAAATTGTGGAGGACCTCACTAAGGAGCTGAGGCTGGCAGCAAACCTGCAATCCTGTCTCAGCCTCCCAGGTACTGGGATTACAAGCAGGTACCACCACATCCAGTTCTCGACTCTTTTTTAAAAACAAACTAATCTTTAATTCTTAAATTTTTTCACATTCATTTTATTTTAACTATCTGCAGTACTGTAGGTGGAACCCATAACCTTGCACATGCTAGGCAAGTGCTCTATCAATGAGCTACATCCCCAACATCTTCATCAGGTTGATTTGTGCTATCCAATTAGTTAAAAGTCTTTTAGTAGCTGGGCGTGGTGGCGCATGCTTCTAATCCCAACATTTGGGAGGCTGAGACCAGAGGATTCGGGTTCGAGGCCAGCCTCAGCTACCTAGTGAGGCACTCCGCAACTTAAAAAATAAAGAATAAAAAATAGGGCTGGCTGGGGGTATAGCTCGAAGGTAGAACGCCCCTGAGTTCAATTCCCAGTACTGCAAAAAATATTTTACCGAGTAATAAAGAATATATGGCATTTTATTTAACTTAAGGTTTTGTTTGGACCATATATATAACCAATTTTTAGTGGCTTTTAAACATATAAAAATGTGTTCATCCTGTTTGAAGGAAATAAAGTTCTATATATCCATCAAATGGAGTTGGGGCCTATATTATTCAGTTGCTTTATATTCACTTTTTTTTTTTTGGTATTAGGGATTCAGCCCAGGGGTATTCTACCTTCAACCTACACCTCTAGCCCAATTTTATTTTTATTTGGAAACAGTGTCTCGCTAGGTTGATGAGAGTCTCACTACTTGCTGAGGCTGGCCACAAACCTGTGATCCTCCTGTCTCAGTCTCCCAAATACTGGGATTACAGGTGTGCACCACCATGTCTGGATTATATTTGCTTTTGGGGTTCTAGATATGTCCTGTTCTGAATGAGATGCAAATGAAAATGGAAATTTTCCACTACATGTATGTATGTATGTACATACACACAAACACACACACACACACACTCACACACACACACACACACACACAAAGGATTGAACACAGGGGTATTCTACCTCTGAGGTAGAATATAAACCACAGCCCTTATTTTTAATTTTTTTTTTTTTTTTTTTTTTTTTTGTGGTACGGGTGATGGAACCCAGGGGCATTCTACCTACGAGCTACATCCCCAGTCCTATTTTTTTTATTCTTTACTTTGAGACAGGGTCTCACAAAGTTGCAGAGGGCCTCACTAAGTAGCTGAGGCTGGCCGGGAACCTGGATCCTCCTGTCTTAGCCTCCCAAGTACTGGGATTACAAACATGCGCCACCACGCCCAGCTCCTTATTTTTAATTTTGAAACATGGTCTTGCTAAATTGCAAGAGGGCCTTGCTAAGTTGTTGAGGCTGGTCAAAAACCTGTGATCCTCCTATCTCAGCCTCTCAAGTACTGCGATGACAAGCATGTAACACAACGTCTAGCTACTGCTTACCTTTAAAGAAAATCTATTAAAGCCAGGCATGGTGGTACATGCTTGTCATCCCAGTACTTGGGAGGCCAAGACTGGAGGATCCAGATTCCTGGTCAGCCTCAGCTACTTAGCGAGGCTCAGCCCTACTTAGCAAGACTCTCTGCAATTTAGTGAGACCCTGTTTCAAAATAAGGAATAAAAAATAGGGCTGGAGGTGCAGCTCGGGGGTAGAATGCCCCCGAGTTCAATCCCCAGCACCACACACACACACAAAATCTATTATATATTAAGTTTAAATAATTAGACAAATAGTTTTTATGCCTATAGGCTTTTGATATATCTTTTTAAACTATGAAATATAATTTTGTAATATCGTGATTAATTTTTTGCAGTATTGAGAATGGAACTCAGAGCCTCGCACATGCTAGGCAAATGCTCTGCCACTGAGCTGAAACCCTAGTGCCTTTGTTTCTTTATTATTTTCTATTTTTATAATGTATTTATTTTGTGTGGTGTGTGGTGTGTGGTGTGGTGTGGTGTGTGTGTGTGTGTGTGTGTGTGTGTGTGTGTGTGTGTGTGTGTTTACTGGGGACTGAACCCAGGGGCATCCTACCGCCAAGCTACAACCCCAGCCCTATTTTATTTTTATTTTGAAACTTGGTCTTGCTAGGTTGTTGAATCTTGCTACTTGCTGAGGCTGTCCTTGAACCTTCGATCCTCCTATCTCAGCCTCCCAAGTACTGGGATTATAGGCGTGCACCACCACACTCAGCTTTCTTTCTTTTTATTTTGAGACAGGGTCTTGTTAAATTGTCCATACTAGGATCCTGACTCAGTCTCTTGAGTAGCTGGGATTACAGGCATGTGCGACCATGCCCAGCTCACGTCTACCGTCTTAAACTCACTTTCCAGACAGACATTAACATTGCCATTGATGCTTTCTCCTAGCTTCCTTTTCCTGACACTCAAAAATCAAACTTATTTCTCTAGTGTAAGAAAGTAAACTGGGCATGATGATACACACCTATAATCCCAGTACTTGGGAGGCTGAGACAGGAGGATCACAGATTGGCGGCCAGCCTCAGCAACATAGTGAGGCCCTCAGCAACTTATAGAGACCCTGTTTCCAAATAAAAAATAAAATAGGGCTGGGGGCATAGCCCGGAAGAAGAACACCCCTGCGTTCCATCCCCAGTACCACAAGAAAGAAAGAAAGAATGTAGCTGGGCATGGTGGCGCCCACCAGTAATCTCAATACTTCGAGGTTGAAACAGGAAGATTGCAGATTGGAGACCAGTAGTACATGGTAACTTAGCAAAACCCCATTTTGAAATTTTAAAAAAAAGTGCTGAGGGTGTATCTCAGAGTTAGAATGCCTCTGGGTTCCACCCCTAGTACCACAAAAAAATAAAGTAAGCTATCCATTAATTCTACTTACTGCATCTAGCCTTGACTCACCACAAGTACATAAATAATTTAAAATATTCCTAAGACACATAGAAGGCTAAATCAAACCCACACTGTCCACTTCCATACAATTTTTACTCCCCATTCAACACTTAGGTTATGCTAAAATGGTCTAGAATTAAAAGTAATAAATTATTATATTTCCCTGTACAGTTAGTCTCTCCTATCGTTAGTCTTTGCTTAGCACTTTTATCAGTATTTTATCAATTCAATGTCTACATGTTATAGAAATCTACTTTTACTTTATAACTCTTGGGTTTTTTTACATTATAGTCTTGCTACATCCATGCATATCTGCCTCACCATAGAAAATTAATATCTTGGCTCGTTGGAGATTCTTAGGTGGTGAAGCCTTTCCCCTTAATGGCATGTAGTCCGTCATCTTTTAGCTTCTAGAATTGAATATAAGTCAGGTAACAGGTATGATTATTTTGTCTTGGTGCATCTTGTTATTCACCAGGTTTCACACAGATGCCTATTTTCAGATACTATTTCTACTTGATTATTCATTCAGGATACTAAGTCTGAAAATCCACTATTTTCTCATGTTCAATCTCCAGCTTATGGGTCCTTGATTTATGAAGAGGGGGCACTAGGATGCCTGAAGTAGTAACAATCCCATGAATGCTGGAGGTACAGCAATCTCTTCCCAAGAGCAAGCTCTGAACATGTTATCAGGCATCAAGGAAGCATCTTTGTCCCTATTCCCCTAGACATTGCAAAAGCTAACTCTCTCTTCTACTCTCTAGACTAAAAATGAATCAGCCCGCCGATCTTCCAGCTCTCCTCAAGCTTTTGAGGAGTCAGACCTAGGCAATGAGACCAGCAGGTCTTCTGCGTTGTGGACTGAATGCTTGTGCCTTATCCCCAAAATTCACATACTGAGGCCTCAACCCCCAATGTTGCACTTGCCTGCATATGGAAATAGGGCCTTTATAAAGTTAAATAATATCATATGGGTGGGGCCCTGATCCATTAACATCCTTATTAAAAAGAAAAGTGGTGGTGCATGGCCTGTGATCCCAATACTTGGGAGGCTGAGATGGGAGGATGCCAGGTTCCAGGCCAGCCTCATCAACTTTGCCAGACCCTCTGTAACTTAGGGAGGAAGGGAGGAAGAAAGAGAGGGAGGAAGAGAGAAAAAGAGAGGGAAGGGAGAGTATGGGGAAGGAAGAGGAGGGGGAGGGGAGGAATTTCTTCAACTCTCCTCCTGAGCAAGCCAGGAAGAGAGACCTCAGCAGAAACTGATCCCACTAGACCTTGATCATGGAATTACAGTCTTCAGGAACTTTGAGAAAAGATGTTCAATATCACTAGTCATTAGGAAAATGACTATTCAAAATCATAATGAGATACTGCTTCACTCATTAGGATTTTTTTTGTTGTTTTTTTTGTTTTGTTTTTTTGTTGCGGTACTGGGGATTGAACTCAGGGGCATTCTACCTCTGAGCTACACCCCCAGCCCTATTTTTTATTCTTTATTTTGAAACCGAGTCTCACTAAGTTGCGGAGTGCCTCACTAGGTAGCTGAGGCTGGCCACGAACCTGTATCCTCCGGTCTCAGCCTCCCGAATGCTGGGATTACAAGCGTGCGCCACCAAGCCCGGCTTCATTAGGATGATTTTTAACAAACTATATAAATAAATAATGAGCTGATGATGTGGAGAAATTGGAAACCTGATGAGAACCTATTTCAAAATAAAAAATAAAAATAGGGCTGGCAGAATAGCTGGGGGATAGAATGCCCCTGGGTTCAATCCCTAGTACCAACAAAAAATAAAATAAAATAAAAAATAAAAAAAGTTAAGGACACACCTGCAATCACAGTTTTTTTTTTTTTTTTTTTTTTTTTTTTTGCAGTACTAGGGATTGAACCCAGGGGCATTCTACCTCCAAGCTGCACCCCAGCCCTATTTTTATTCTTTATTTTGAAACAGGGTCTTGCTAAGTTTCAGAGGGCCTCATAAAGTAGCTGAGACTGGCCACGAACCCGGGATCCTCCTGTCTCAGCCTCCCAAGTACTGGGATTACAAGCGTGCGCCACCACACCTGGCTGCAATCCCAGTACTTAGGAAGCTGAGACAGGAGAACTGCTGATTCAAAGCCAGCCTCCGCAAGTAGTGAGACTCTCATCAACCTAGCAAGACCCTGTTTCCAAATAAGAAATAAAATCGGGCTGGGGATGTAGCTTGAAAGTAGAACGCAAGCCGGGTGTGGTGGCGCATGCTTGTAATCCCAGCATTCGGGAGGCTGAGACCAGAGGATCCGGGTTCGCGGCCAGCCTCAGCTACCTAGTGAGGCACTCCGCAACTTAGTGAGACTCGGTTTCAAAATAAAGAAAAAAAATAGGGCTGGGGGTATAGCTCGGAGGTAAAATGCCCCTGAGTTCAATCCCCAGTACCGCAAAAAAAAAAAAAAAAGAAAGAATGCCTCTTGGTTCAATTGCCAGTAACGCACGCGCGCACACACGCCTCAGCAATTTAGCAAGGCTCTCAGCAACTTAGTGAGACACTGTTGTAAATAAAAAATAAAAAAGGGCTAGGGGTGTAGCTGGGAGGTAGAATACCCCTGGGTTCAATCCTCATGACCACAAAAAAAAAAAAAATTTTAAGAGACTCAAAGACCAAAAGCAAGGAATGCTAAACTTAGAAGATACCTGTCAAGAAGTACTTATGCTTTTGCTTTTCTATCTTTTTTGTGTGTGTATGTGGTACTGGGGACTGAACCCAGGGGCATTCTACCTCCAGGCTAGATCCCCAGCCCTAGTTTTTATTCTTTATTTTGAAATGGTCTCACTAAGTTGCAGAGGGCCTCACTAAGTAGCTGAGACTGGCTGCTAACCCGGATCTTCCAGTCTCAGCCTCCCAAGTACTGGAATTATAAGCGTGCGCCACCAAGCCCAGTGTATGCTTTTCTATCTTGCCCAACATGACTAATAAGTCTTAAAAGCTCTTATAATTAGCTTGAAGTCATCCACTCAGGATAGATCAGCAGAATAGTACATAAATTTGGTGCCTTCTGATTAAATTTGTAAAATGTCTTTCATGCATCAAACTGAACTATTCCACCTCAGCCTTTGATCATATAGATCAAAAGAAGTCAGCATTAGGAGTAAATAACTTTACAAAATTGCAACTGCTGTCTCAGATATATTGCTGGATGCAAAGTCCACTAAAAAGGTAGAGCCAAGACCTTTAAAACTCCACTCTGGGCTGGGGATGTAGCTCGGTGTTTGAACACTTGCCTGGCCTGTGCAAAGTACTGGTTCAATCCCCAGTACCAAGCGGGAAAATCCACTTCTAATTCAGTGAATGGAAAGTAAAAGTGTCAAACTATCACAAAATCCAGAAAGAAGTAGAAATTGTTACCACTGCAATCTTCCTTTAATCACACACAGACACACACACTATTATATGAATGATAACTATTTTTGTAGAATAACTTTCACACATCATCAATGAGGGGGTTCTTCTGCAAGAAAGGAAAGATGAGCCACAAAAGGCAAACCAGAGATTAGTGATAGCTAATAAGCTGACACAGAAACCATGAAAATTCTAGTTTATGAAAAGAATCCCTAAATCTCTCTATCTCGAGGTAAGACTACCAAAAAAAAGCATCAGATTTTTCAACATTATAAGTATTATTTTATATGGCCAATAATTGGAAATCAAATACAAATTAACCAAATAGATTTTTTACTTCATGCTATTTTAAATAGAGGTATTCTTTTATTATTTTATTTTATTTTTGTGGTACTGGGGATGGAATCCATAAACCTTCTACCTCCAGGCTATAACCCAGACCTATTTTTTTATTTGGAAACAGGGTCTTGCTAAGTTGCTGAAATGCTAAGTTGCTGTTGCTAGCTTCAAACCTGTGATCGTCCTCTCTCAGCCTCCCAAGTACCAGGATTATAAGCATGCACCACCACACCTGGCAGAGGTGTCCTTTTATGAATACTAACTAGACGTTTATTATAATATATATAGTACAGTGAAAGTGTACACAAAACCTTTCCTGAGATATGGTACAACTCCAACATGACTAACCAGCATATGTATTTATTTAAGATAAGAAACATTTCATTTCCAAAAAGTAAACTATGGCCTTATCAACTATGTCTCCTAATGCAAACACCAGCAATGATCTACTACACATAACCAGATCAGAGGCTGCATGGATCTTTTTCTACAAATGTGAAAGAAAGAAGGAATCATCAACAATGATATAAAGCTAGATTATAAAATAAACTATTCAAGTAAGGATGAATACTACAAAGGCTTCAAGATGGTGCTTCACTTACAAAGCACTCAATCAATGAATACCAATGCCAAATATAAGATTGCTTAATATTTTATCAGCATTACTTACTGAACACTGAAACACGTGTCACCTGCTTTACGAGCATTATCTCTAATCCTCAACCTTTCACTTAAGCTGAGCAGCAGATACACAATTTCCATCTGTATTATTTATTCTTTTATGTATATCCAAAACACTAATTATATATTTTTTAACAGTAACAACCTAAGGCTCCAAAATGTTAAGCTGTCTGGCTTGCCCAAGGTACCTACCCAGCACAGGTAACACTGGAAGCCCAGTATGCTAAACTTGGAATCCAGATCACTCCCTAATTCATCACTCTGGCACTCGGAAACAGGATTCACAGTAATGATTAAAGATAACTCACTCATGAACCACTTTCCACAGAGAAATAGTATAATCTAGAATGAAAGATAAATAAAATAAATACACACTGGGGTAATAGTAAAAAGACTCAACTAAGAAACCAGGATATATGAGCTGGGTGTAGTGGCACATGCCCATAATCCCAATACTCAGGAGGCTGAGACCTCCCAAGGTTTGAAGCCAGAGAGGTAATTTAGCAAGACCTTGTTTCAAAATAAAAAATAAAAAGGAAGCCGGGCGTGGTGGCGCACGCTTGTAATCCCAGCATTTGGGAGGCTGAGACCGGAGGATCCGGGTTCAAGGCCAGCCTCAGCTACCTAGTGAGGCACTCCGCAACTTAGTGAGACTTGGTTTCAAAATAAAGAATAAAAAATAGGGCTGGGAGTATAGCTCGGAGGTAGAATGCCCCCGAGTTCAATCCCCAGTACCGCAAAAATAAATAAATAAATAAATAGGACTGGGGATATAGCTGAGGAGTAGAATGCCTGAGTTCAATCCCCAATACCACACATACACAAAAAGAAATCAGGATGACCGGGGGATGTACCACAGTGGTACCGTACTTGCCTACCTTGCCTGAGGCCCTGGATTCAGTTCCCAGCGCTATCCCCCTCAAAACAAGACAAACATTGAAAGTGGAATAAGCCACATAAAGCAGGCTGACTTGTCTTACAAATATACTAAAGAAAGCTGACCTCATCCAAGAGGGACCTAAGCATCCAGTTCATTTTTTGTCAGAATACTTCCTTAGCAGGAGGACATGCAGGAGCATCTAGTTCCTTTGTTCTAACTACACTCACCAAACCAGATTCCGATTATAATCTAGCCTCTCATATATCTAGCTAGCCTAGAGATCACATAGAACATTTATCCAACAACTATATTCCTTGTTCTCAATTGATAAGCTTGTGTCCTACATCTAGAACTAAGAACAAGCCAGTATCCCCACATGTCTGACTACCAATGGACATAGACAAAAAGTATAAGCCAAATACTTCACTGTGGCAACCCAACCATGAAACTGTTCCTTAGAGAAATCCATGTCAAGGAAGGTCCTTGAATGATACAACTAACCAGTATCCCTTGAGCCTTAGCAGTTTAATGTTAAACAACCTATTTAAACAGAGTCCACTTAAGAAACCATTTGTTCTAAAGTGGTTAAAAACATAAAGGAGGCTGAGAAGTCAAGCATGGTGACACATTCCTGTCCCAGCTACTCAAAAGGCTGTCAGGAGTATTTGAGCCTCCAGTTTGAGAGTACTCTGGACAACACAGTCAAACACTGTCTCAAAAGACCTGGGGAAGCATCTCAGTGGTATATCACTTGCCTCACATACAGAAGGCCCTGTATTCTATCCTCAGCACTGAAAGAAAAGAAAAAAAGAATGACAGAATGACCTGTTCAAATAACTAGTGAGAGCCAGGCGTCGTGGCACATGCTTGTAATCCCAGTACTTGGGAGGCTGAGACTGGAGGGTCCGGGTTCGTGGCCAGCCTCAGCTACTTAGTGAGGCCTTCCACAACTTAACTGTTTCAAAATAAAGAATAAAAAATAGGACTGGGGGTGTAGCTCGGAGGTAGAACGCCCTTGGATTCAATCCCTAGTACCGCCAAAAAAAAAAAAAAAAAACACTGTGAGAAGGAATTTCTTAAATGCTCTATGAAAATATTTATAAGCCACACATAGTAGCACATGCTACTTGAGAGGCTGAAGCAAGAGCATGGCTCAAGCCCATGAATTCAAGTCTAACCTAGGCAACATAGCAAGACCCTGTTAAATTTTTGTATATATAAATGATGGAATACAAATCCTTACACAGCCTCTTTGGGAAAGTTACTTAACGCAGCTAAGTTCCATGACCTGAAAACTAATAATCCTTACTTCATATAACTATTGCCAAAATTAAATAAAATTCAAATGAAGTACTTCTATAAGTGCTCAATGTTAATTATGATAAATGGAAAATATATAATATCTATTATTACTATACTAAAGCACCTCAACAACAAAATCCTATTACTTAGGTGTATGTGTGGGGTCCTGGGAGTTGAACCCAGGGGAGTTCTACTTCTGAGCTATACCTCCAGACCTATTTTATTTTTATTGTGAAACAGGGTCTCACTGAGTTGCTGAGGGCTCCTCTTGTCTCAGCCTCCCAAGTACTGGGATTACAGTTGTGTGCGCCAACACACCCAGCTGAGTTTTTAGAAAATGAACAGACATATTGAGGAAAGACCACATAAAACTAGGGGGTAAGGGCTGGGGGTGTACCTCAGTACTATAGCTGAAGAAGGCCCTGGATTCAACCCTCAGCACCACACACACGAAAAAATAAGGAGGTAATTCCAATTAATAAATGCAGAAGGAATGCAAGAAATAGAAAATCACCATTAGAACACAATAGTTATAGTTATTACAAGTAAGAAACACTAGAGAGCTGAGTGTGGTGGTGCACACACCTGTGATTCCAGTACTTGGAAGGCTGAGACAGAGGGATCACAGGTTTGAGGCCAGTGCATGGTAACTTAGCAAGACCCTATTTTAAAATAAAAACTAAAATAGGGTTGGGTGTATAGGTCGGAGGTAGAATGACCTCAGATGCAATCCCCAGTACCACAAAACTTAAATAAATAGGGTTAGGGATGTAGTTCAGAGGTAGAATGCCCCTGGGTTCAATTCCCAATACCAAAAGAGATACACTAAAGGATGCCAAACTCAATGGGTGACAAATCTGAGGATAAATAATATATTTTCATAGTCTCAAAGTATCTACCCCAAGATATTTATTAATCAACAAAGGGAAAAACAGTAATTTTACAGTAGAGAAAACCTGGCTGATAACACTTCAACCAAGTGAACAAGGCTATTATCACCAGTAAAACATATCACTATCATGTATCCCCGGCTATGATGCACTGAGAACAGCACATTATTTCTGTGGTCTTGCCAAAAATGCAAAGCCTACATCTAATCATGAGAAAATATAAAATAAACTCAAATTGAGCAACAGTACAAAATAACTCATAATACCCTCCAAAAGATCAAGGAAGAACTGAAAACTTTTGACAGATAAGAAACTAGAGAGATATAACAAGTAAATGCAATGAGGGACAATCATGGACTGAATCACAGAACTGAAAAGGGGTATCAAGTGGCAAAAATGATGAATTTCAAATCGAGTTCTATACTTTAGTTAATATATTGTACTAATGTTAATTTCTTGGTTTTGATAAATGTTCTCTGGTTAAGATACTAACATAAGTGGAGAGTAGGTGAAGGGCATACTGGAACTTTGCATATTATCTTTGAAACTCTTCTGTAAGTAGAAAATTATCTCAAAATAAAGTTTTTCTTTTTTTTTTTTTTTTTTTTTTTTTGCGGTACTGGGGATTGAACTCAGGGACATTTTACCTCCGAGCTATACCCCCAGCCCTATTTTTTATTCTTTATTTTGAAACCAGGTCTCAGTAAGTTTCGGAGTGCTTCACTAGGTAGCTGAGGCTGGCCTCGAACCCGGATCCTCCGGTCTCAGCCTCCCAAATGCTGGGATTACAAGCGTGCGCCACCACGCCCGGCTTTAACAGTCCTTTCATCTTTTCATGAACTCCAATCTCCAAGCTTTCATATCACTGACTGTAAGCTCCTTCTCCTGTAAGTTTAATGAAAATGGAGCCCATGTGTGCTTTCTCTCCACATTGTATCTCCAGCATTTAGCACAGATCTGGCACATTGGAGGGACCTGCCATTTATTTGAATATAACAAGTAAATGCAATGAGGGACGATCATTTGAATGAACAAATAAATGGCAGGTGTAGTATACTGAATTCATTTCCTATTGCTAAGGTAGCAAATTACCATCAACTCAGTGGCTTAAATCATAAGTGGATTATCTTCCAGTTGTGGAGATCAGGAGTCCACAAAGCCTCACTAGAGTAAAATCAAAGTGTCAACAGGGCTATGCTCCTAGAAGATCCAGGGAACAATCTTGTTACTGTGCCATTCCAGTTTTTCAAAGGTTGTCTGCATTCCTTAGCTTGTAGCCCCATCCAATAACCACACCACTCCAACCACTGCCTCCATCCTTAGATCTTTCTCTAACTATAGTCTTCCTGCCTCCCTCTTATAAAGAGACTCTTAATAGAGACTGAGACAGGATTGCACGTTGAAGGCTAGCAAGGTTCTAAATTTAAAAATAAAATTTAAAAGGTCTGGGGGTGTTGCTCAGTGGTAGAATGCCCCTAGGTTCAGTCCCCAGTACCACACAAACAGATGAATAAAAATAAAAAGGAATCCAGGTATGGTGGTACATGCCTGTAATCCCAGTACTTGAGAGGCTGAGACACAAGGATTGTAGGTTTGAGGAGAGCCTCAGCAAGCAGTGAGATTGTCATCACCCTAGTGGGGCAAGGCAAAGGACCTGGGAACAGAAGGGATTTTAAAAAAGGCAATATGCATTACCTTCTGTGAGGTAGGGGGATGTGAGCAAGGAAGTGAGAGACTAGTGGGCGCCAGGAAATCAGGGCCCACTAAGCCCACAAGATAACAATTCAAATTAAGGATCAAAATTATAAAAGTCATTGGTTCCCCAAAACCCAATTTTGACCAATCATAAAAGAGCAGATGAGAAACTTCCATAACGTTTAAAAGCCCACCTCCCAAGAGCTTTAGGGGTTCCTCTCTTTCCTGGACCCCACTCCCCAGTAAGAGGGAAGGGGAACTGCCTTGTCTTCCATCTTTCCCTGACTTAAAATAAACTTTCATATTTCTTTTTTTTTTTTTTTTTTTTTTTTTTTTTTTTTTTTTTTTTTTTTTTTTTTTTTTTTTTTTTTTTTTTTTGCGGTACTAGGGGTGGAACCCAAGGGCATTCTACCGCCAAGCTATACCCCCAGCCCTATTTTTTATTCTTTATTTTTGAAACCGGGTCTCACTAAGTTGCGGAGTACCTCACTAGGTAGCTGAGGCTGGCCGCGAACTCGGATCCTCCGGTCTCAGCCTCCCAAATGCTGGGATTACAAGCGTGCGCCACCACGCCCGGCTAAACTTTCATATTTCTAAACCCTCCTGATAGTCCTTGGACTTCATTTGTTGAAATTCACTGGAAAAGAATCCTGTAAGAGAAAACACCCCCGTTTCACTAGTGAGACCCTGTTTCAAAAATAAAAATAAAATAAGGGCTTGGGGTGTAGCTCAGAGGTAGACAGCCCTGTGTTCAATCCCCAGTACCACAAAAAAAATAATAAAAATAAATAAATAAAAAGGAAACTAGTACCTCCACAATTTTGACAAATGCTTCAAGTGTGGAAGTTATAGATTCCTAAGCTATTACTTCTACTGCATTGCTTTGAAAATATTCACTACTATAATGAAAGAATATTAGAATGCTTACTCAACATGTCAACCTGCTACAGGCTGTTTGCCTTTTTTCTTTTTGGTGTTTTTTTTTTCCCCAGTGCCATCTTTGGTTCAGTTCACAAACTATAGCTGTAATTGTTAGATGTCCAGGTGCTATCTTGAGGGGGGGGGTGGCTACTGGGGATTGATCCCAGGGACAGTCTACCTCTAAGCTATATCTCAACCCTTATTTATTTTCAAATAGGGTCTCACAAAGTTGCTGAGGGCCTTGCTAAGTGCTGAGGCTAGCCTTGAACCTACAATCTTCCCATCTCAGCTCCCCAAGTACTGGGATTCACACCTTTATTATACTGATTTGGGGAAAAAAGATTTAGTACAGTTATGCTTAAAATGAGTTCTGGACACCTGGCAGGACAAAGCAACTGGAACATGATTCAGAAACCAGATGCAGTAAAAAACACTTGGATACAATCAAGAGGCATTTCACTGCCACAAAAAAAGGCAGAGGAGGGATTCTAAGATTCATAGCAGAATACACTCCTACTCCTACCCCTTAGAGGCCAAGGAGCTTATCCCATATCGGTGTGAATGGCTTATTTTCTCGTGACCACATGTGGGACTATTTAACCACCACTAGAAATCCCAGAATGGTTTTGTTTAGTATTGTTTTTATATATTTTTTTAAAATAAATGTAACACATAAACTTAATTCAGGTCTGATCTCAACCTTTTGGAGCCAGCCTCTCTAGGGCTAGGGAGGAAATAGTTGTTCTTTAAATCACCATGCAGGTTATGTTTATCTTCCATTGGAATGACTAGAGCCCTGAGACAATGACCTGACTATAGAAGAGTACAGAGCAAGCTGGAATATAGATAGACTCTCTGCTTCTCATTGATTATGCTTTATCATGGGTCCTCCCTATCCCCTACTCAAGTAGGTCCTTAGTAAACAAAACACTAGGAAAAAATAGAATTACTACCTCTCAACTCTTCTTGGATAAGAGGAGTCTTCCCTATGCTTGGACTTAGAATCTGTGCCCCAGAAATGCTATTCTGATTAGATTATATGAAGGGAGTGGGTGCAAGAAACAAAATACTAAAGTTAAGATGGGAGCTACTGATCCTCATCTGTAGCTACATACAATTTAAGGTGCCTATGGGCTGGACATAGTGGTGCACGCTTGTAATCCCAGTACTTGGGAGGCTGACACAGGAGGATCAGGGTTCTCAGCCAGCCTCAGCTACTTAGTGAGGCCCTCCACAACTTAGTGAGACCCTGTTTCAAAATAAAGAATAAAAAAATAGGACTGGGGGTGTAGCTCAGAGGTAGAATGCCCCTGGGTTCAGTCCCAAGTACTAAAACAAAACAAAACAAAAAGCTTCAAGTTCTTATCCAATTCATAGATAGTGAGAATCCCAGTCAGCAGGTTCAGCTCCAACTGAACCTCTTCATACAGACCCTCCAGATGGTTGACAATGTGCTGAAGACTATAGCTGTGAGCTGCAATCAGGACCTGTTTCCCCTCCTTGATCTGGGGGACAGTTTCTTCAGAAGGGCAGAGCTCCAGCAGTAGTGTCCTTCAAACTCTCACAGGAGGGCAGCTGATCTTCCACAAGGTCTGCAAACCTGCATTCCTTACTGACTGTGCTGTAGAATGGGTGCTCAGCCTCCATTGGAGGTGGTGGGACATCATAGGAGTACCTCCAGATCTTTACCTGGCCCTCACCATGCTTGGCAGCAGTTTCTGATTTGAGGCCAGCCAGAACCCCATAATGTAGTTCACTGAGGCACCAAGTCCTCACCACTGGCAGCTACATCTGGTCAATGGCATCCAGAACTGTCCAGAGGATCCGGATTGCTCTTTTCCTGCACTGAGGTGAAGCAGATGTCAAATTCAAAGCTGGCATCTCACAGAGCCTGCCCACGGCGCTTCACCTCCTCATGGCCTGCCAGGCTTAGGTCGGTGTCCTACCAACTGCTGAAGCAGTTCTCCAGGTTCCAGGCACTCTTGCTGTGCCGGATCAGCACCAGCTTGTAGGTGGCCATGGCAGCAGGCTGGCGATGGGGGCTCACCTAGATTCTGAAGTTGCAGTCTGACCCCTGGCCGCACCTGTGTACTCCTATTTTATTCTTTATTTTGAAACAGTGTCTTGCTAAGTTGCTGAGGGCCTCACTAAATTGCTGAGGCTGTCCTCGAACCTGTGATCCTCCTGTCTCAGCCTCCCAAGTACTAGGATTACAAGTATGTGCCACCATGTCCGGCTTCTACATGCTATTTAATGTAGATCTTACCCTCAGAAGCACACAATCACATACTTGACTCCACAGTGAAGCCTATGACAAATATATCCAAATGCATTTTTTTAGGTGCTATGGACTGAACTCAGGAGGATTCTACATCCGAATTACATCCCCCTCCCTATTTTATTTTTTATTTAGAAACAGGGTCTCAATAAGTTGCTGACAGCCTCACTAAGTTGCTGAGGCTGGCTTCAAACCTGAAATTCTCCTATTTTAGCTTTTCAAGTACTGGGATTACAGATGTGTGCCACAATACCTGGCTTCAAACACATTTTAGGAATAGTCAAAGAACAGGAATTTTCATATACTCATGATATTCCTGCATTGGAAAACAACCCTATTTATGAAAACTCAGTTCCATCGAGAAACCAAATGATAAATGTACTGGTTACAGTAAAGCAAAAGCTGGTTGTGTTTCCACATTAAAAGCAGAATGCTATTGATTCTCAAGCTGTAAATAAAGGAAGAAACTATTACAAACTCCTGTGACCAACTCCTTCTAAGAGATACTGAACAGAACTTTCAGTAACATCTAACCAAGCCTTTCAACTATATAAACTAAAATCATCTTCTAGCCGGGTGTGGTGGCACATGCTTGTAATCCCAGCATTTGGGAGGCTGAGACAGGAGGATCCGGGTTCACGGCCAGCCTCAGCTACCTAGTGAGGCATTCTGCTATTCAGCCATTTAGTGAGACCCTGTTTCAAAATAAAGAATTAAAAATAGGGCTGGGGGTATAGCTCAGAGGTAGAATGTCCCTGAGTTCAATCCCCAGTACCGTGCTACTTGGACAACTGAGAAAGGAGGGTCATTTAAGCCCAGGAGTTCAAGGTCAGTCTGAGCAATGTAAGAAGACCCTATTTCTTAAAAACATAAATATGACCTGGCATGGTCACCCATGCCTATAATCCTAGTACTTAGGAGGTTGAGACAGGATTACAGGTTTGAGGAGAGCCTCAGCAAGTAGTGAGACTGAGCAACCTAGCAAGACCCTGTCTCAAAATAAAAATAAAAAATGGAGCCGGGCGTGGTGGCGCACGCTTGTAATCCCAGCATTCGGGAGGCTGAGACCGGAGGATCCGGGTTCGCGGCCAGCCTCAGCTACCTAGTGAGGCACTCCACAACTTAGTGAGACTCGGTTTCAAAATAAAGAATAAAAAATAGGGCTGGGGGTATAGCTCAGAGGTAGAATGCCCCTGAGTTCAATCCCCAGTACC
>PVLC010029494.1:0-20232 GCA_004027655.1 Graphiurus murinus
GGGGGGCTGTTTCACCTTGGGGGGCATCATGGTGAGAGCCAGGGCTTTCCAACCCTACGCACCTGCATGCAAATCTTTGGTTTCCGCTTTTGGACTTTGGGGCTTAGCGTGTGGGTGTGTAACACGATCGCAGTACTGACCTCCTGCAGTACGCCCCTACGGGGTTGCTGGGAATTTACCTGCATCAGTGCCCTCTGTACTTATCAGTGCCCTCTGTACTTATCAGTGCCCTCTGTACTTATCTTCATGACTGTGAGGCCTCATTTGAGTCTTGCGAATGCGCTGGAGTTTATTCTTAATATTGAGTAAATAGAGAGTTTCTGTGGGGAGGAGGTCCTCTGGGCAGGGGCTGACCTGGCCAGCGACAGGTCACTGTCGGAATTGTACAGAAGTGAGGGTTTGGATGTTTGTTTATTTACTTATTTATTTATTCATTTATTTATTTTTATTGGTGCATTGCAATCATACATCTTAATGAGGTACAAGATGGTAGAGGCATACATGCACACACAGGTGTTTTGTTTTGTTTTGTTTTGTTTTTTGCAGTACTGGGGATTGAACCCAGGGGCATTCTACCTCTGAGCTACACTCCCAGCCCCGGTTTTTTTAGTCTTTATTTTCAAGAATAACAAGATCTTACTAAGTTGCAGAGGGCCTCACTACATAGCTGAAGCTGGCCGAAAACTTCCAATCCTGTCTCAGCCTCCCAAGTACTGAGATTACAAGAGTGTGCCACCACGCCCGCCCTGGGTTTGTTATTTTTAGGTGTTGATCCTGACCTGTAGAAAGCGCATGTTTACACTGTGTTACTTAAGTTCTGGGGAGGGGGAAGCGGACATGGAAAGGCAGACTGGGGGGAGAGAGGTGTGAGCAGTGGAGAAGATGTGTAGCGTCAGTCCAGGGCTGAGTGTGCGCTCCGCCCCGCCAGCAGGAAGTTGCTAGAAGTCTCCTAGCCTCCCTGGGCCGGAGGTCCTTCCCTCCTGACTACCCGGAGGTGGGGTGGGAGAAGCACCTGTGTCCAGTGGGAGTACTTTATAGATAAAATGGTTATTTGGGGAATAGTTTCTTGTATTTTTTCTTTTTAAAAAAACCCTTTTCACTTAAGCTCCTTTTATTACTCAAATAATGACATGTTCATTTTAGAAACACCTGCTAACGCTAAAGGAGGAAAGTGCACGTTGGTGGAATTCTGCCACCTCGGATAGCCACGGTGTGCATATTTTCTGGTTTTTTGGTATTTTCACGTGTAAACAGCCCTTCCAAACAAAGCATGATGATACACAGGTGACTTCCCAGTGCCTGTGGCACACGGTAATTTCTGAACCCGGATTGCATTTGTTGAATGAATACTGTGCTTTTAGAAACAGCTTTTATCTAAAATTGCTGACATTTTCAGATTAGTCAGTACAGATTTGCATCCTCACTTTCATTTATCTATTTAATTTTTTTGGTACTTGGGATGGAACCCAGGAGCATTCTACCTCCGAGCTACAACCCCAGCTCTATTTGATTCTTTTATTCTGAAGCAGGGCCTCACTAAGTTGCAGAGGGCCTCACTAAGTAGCTGAGACTGACTGCAAACCTGCGATCCTCCTGTCTCAGCCTCCCAAGTACTGGGATTACAGGCGTGCACCACCACGCCCGGCTGCACCTCACTTTTTTTTTTTTGCGGTACTGGGGATTGAACTCAGGGGCATTCTACCTCCGAGCTATACCCCCAGCCCTATTTTTTATTCTTTATTTTGAAACCGAGTCTCACTAAGTTGCAGAGTGCCTCACTGGGTAGCTGAGGCTGGCCGCGAACCCGGATCCTCCGGTCTCAGCCTCCCGAATGCTGGGATTACAAGCATGCGCCACCACGCCCGGCTTGCACCTCACTTTTAGTACCAGATCTGTTTGGGTATCTACTCTTTCAAGATATCTTGAAATTAGGAGCTACATTGCAGTGAACACCGTCGCTCCACACCTTTCATTACCTGCTCAGGTTCTCTTTGGAATGTGTGTCTCAACTTTCATTGCGCTCCAGATCTACAGAGAATTTCTCGTTGTATTAATTGTTGGTGAATGTGTAATCACTATGCAGAAAAGCCCCCAAAGACAGCGGCCCTAGGGAGTTTCTGATCTTTCCTGCAGAAACCCAGCCAGCTCGAGTTGTGTTACCCAGGCCCTAAGGCGCCCTGCAGGTACGCACACGTCTGTGCCGGGTCTCCAGGGCCCCCACCCTCTCGGAAGACAGTGAGTGATGGTTTCCACACATTCACCTTCAAGGACCATGCCGGGAGCTGCTCCAGGGCCACGTTGGGCATCAAGAGGGATTCCTGGGCTGTCAGCCGTGACAAGATGGAGCGCAGTTTGATTGATGCTGGGAGCGGCACAGACTTGATCACCCTCGGGTTGGGTACCTCCCTTCCCCTGATGGAAGACCGCAGTCCTGATTTCTGACTGTGACAGTCTGAAGGCACCGGCCTTCTTTCTGGCGAGAGGGGAAAACTCATTTATAGGCAGAATATTTGTTGGCCTGCTTCCTGAGCATGGTTTGGCACCCGCCGAATCTGTGAGTCATATACCTTTTGGTAACATGAGGCAGCATTTTGGGGGCCTTAAAAACCCCGACAAGGGGAGGGACTGGCCGGCCCTTCCGGAGCCCTGGGGTTATCGGTTCTTTGTGCTCTGTCGCCCTCACAGTCCTGGGTTGGGGGTGCACTGAGGTGGAGCTGCCTCCTTTTGTAGCTGGCTGGGATGTGACCTCGCTCTCTAACTCCTGTTTAACTCCTTCATTGCTCGCTGGGCCGAGAGGTGGGGAGAGCACTCGGGGCGTTTGCTCCAGCTCAGAAGAGAGGGCGTTAAAATACACCAGGGGAGAAAGAAGGTGGTGCTGGGGGTCAGGACCAAAGAACCCGCACCAAGCGAAGGAGCGAGCGGGCCAGGAGCTGGCCGGGCCCACGTGGTGGGGTTTTGAGGGTGACCAGGGGCTGTGTCCCTAGCAGGGTGGCTTGGTGAGACAGACACAGTGGCGACAGCTCTGAGCACCTGGGAGGGAGCCAGGGGCAGGTGGCTGGAACGAACAGGCCCTTCTGGGCTTTGAGCAGCGCCGACCTTTTATCTGAGGACAGTGGGAAGACTTCATTATTAGAGGCCTCAGCATGACTTGAGGGCCAGGGAGGTAACCCTGGGGTGGGGGGGATGACCAGGCCAGGGAGGTGACCCTGCTGGGGGTGACCTGTTCTGGGAGGTTAACCTGTCCAGGGGGTTTTATAGCCTGGGGACGACCTGTCTCCAGGGACTGAGATGGCCAGGGAGGTGACTCTGGGGGGGTATGACGTATGCCAAGGAGGTGACCCTGCCGGGGGGTGTTGTGGCTAGGGAGGTGACCTGCCCAGAGGTGACCCAGCACACGTCTCCCTGGGCCCCTGCTCCCCGGCATCTGAGCTCCTGTGACCCCCACGTAAGCAACACACTCGTGGTACCTCTCTCTCAAAAACACCTCCTGATTAAATGTTCACTGTGCAGTTCTCCAAAGGTGCTTTTAGTCCCCAAAATGACACTGTGGAAATGAAGCCAACAGCCCGATTCTGAAAGGAGCCACAGCATTTTCATATTCCAGAAGGAAAAAAAAAAATGATTTGGGTGCCAAAAGGGAAACTTTCCCGCTAAAACCGCATCAGAGGCGTCCTTTGAGGGCCCGGCATTGGCGCGCCCCCTGTGTTCCGGAGCCCCTGATTGCCCTGGGAATCCCGATGCCCCCCATGGCGGGGCCAGCAATCCTGGCTTGACTTGCAGGTTTCTGAAACTGACCAGCCAGCGGTCAGCCCCTCTGATGACCCCTTCTGTTCCCCCTGTGAACTGCTCAGGAGTCCCAGCGTGCCGGCCACCAGAGAGATTTCTGCATTTAACCCCCGTCATCCCCAGCTAATCCCATCTCTTCCTGGGAAGACGTGCACACAGCCTTCTGCTCTCCTAGAAAACCAGAGTAAAGTCACTACGTTTTCAGGGTTCCAAGGAAATAACAAAGGCTGGAAAATGTCATAAACACTGAGTGTTTTTTGTGTTTTGGTTTTTTTTGGTCGTTAGTGAAATTGTATAGAAATGGGCTGTTTGCTAAGCTGAGGAGTCTGATTACTACCCTGGGAGGAGAGGGGTTGTTTTGCTGAGCAGGAAAAGGGAGAGAACAGCGGGATTCCCAAGGGGAACCCTCCCTGGGGAGGCTAACAGGTGAGCGGCCTTCCAGAACCAGATTCTGACGTGCTGCTTGGTTAGCGATCGTCAGCAAGGCATCATGGGAAAACCCAGGCACGTGCCTTTGAATATGTCGGCTCCTTCCTGGATGTCCTTTGCCTTCAGGTTGCACTGCTGGGAATGGCAAATAGGCGATCCCAGGGCTCGCCGGCCAACAGGGTCTGGTAGGGAATGTGCAAAACTAACAGCTGCCGTTTGCATGTGAGTCCGGCATGGAGAGGTACCCGGTGGTCATCTGCCCTCGCCCGGCCCTGGCCTTCCCTTGTCTTGAAGGAAACAAAGCAAAATGTGCATTTAAAAGGTACTGAGGAGCTGGGCGTGGTGGCACACGCTTGTCACCCCAGTACTTAGGAAGCCTAGACCCAAGGATGTGGGTTCGAGGCCAGCCTCAGCTACTTAGTGAGACCCTGTTTCAAAATAAGGAATAAAAAAATAGGACTAGTGGTGTAGCTCGGAGGTAGAATGCCCCTGGGTTCAATCCCCAGTACCAAAAATAAATAAATACATACATAGGTAAATACATAAATAAATGAAATTAAATGTACTGGGAGAAAGGGGCAGGGAGGCGGCAGCCAGCATTTGCTAAGCCCCCGAAGGGCATTCGCCTCGGCTGGTTCTTTGACTTACTTAATCCTCAGGAACACCGTGGGGCTGAAGGGATTTCGCGGGTTTTGCTGCGGCTAAGGACCATGCCCTTGGACGCCGCCAGCAGGCAGGCAGTTGTGTGTGGCGCTGAGGCCCAGATGGTCACTGAGCACCAAAGGCAGTGGCATCCCACGTTCAGCTTCTGCCTCTGAGCATGCCGAGCCTTGGAGACTCTTGATACCCTGAGCTTCCTTTGGACTGGGGGCGTTCTTGGAAACTTCAGAAAGAGGTCATTTGCATTGATGGCAAATAGCTCTGGTTATCAAACTCACGTGAACATTGCCCGTCTGGCAGAGACTACGAAAGCTTTGCCTAATTAAGCTAACATCCTACTCGATCCTGGAATTATTAAAAACACACATAATCCCACTCTGCTGGCAAACCGTGTCAGTGTTTCCGCTCCCCCTCCGACTCCCATGGGCGTTTACACATCTGTCTTTCGGTGGTGGTGACAGCATCCTGGTGTGTTGTCCTGTGACCTCGGCGTTCTGCCTACAAATGCTTTATTTTTATGACGTGTGTATGTGTGGCGGGGGGGGGGGACTCTTACCATTTCTGTTTAACGGATAGGGAAACTGAGGCACAGAGGGTCTGAGGCGGAAAGGGGAGTAGCTGGGGTCCTCACTGGATGCCGATTCTCCAGGCCTGGTCTAAGGCGCTGGGACCTGGGGCACTGGGTGACCAGAGGGTGGCCAGATGCAGGCCAGGTGGGTCGTCTGAGGGGCGCCGTCTCGTCCAGTGGCAGGAGGCAAGGCTTGGAGGACGGGGAACACCCTGATGCTGAGCGGGAGTGGCGAGTGGAGGTGGTGGGCACTCGGGGGCCCCGTGCCCCCTCACCCTCCCTCCTGCCCCGCCTTGTTGTCGTAAAAGAGAATTCTTCTACGCGCCCCTCATCTGCCTTCCTCCCTGATGGCCACCTCCATGGACACCTGGCACCACAGCTAGGACCAGAGACCTCGAGTGTTCCCACTTGAGGCTCTCCTCCGGGAGCTGTCGTGCTGGGGCCGCTGCGTCCATCTGTGCCGTGCTGGTGGAGCTGGCCCTCCGTGGCGCTCTCCTGGTTAGCCATGACAGGAAGCTCCCGGCCCATGGGCCCAGGCACCTGCTGGGCTCCCTGCCATCCCTTCCCTCGCTCAGGTGAGGGTGACACTGGTCCCCTGGTCCCCTGACGCGTCTGCATCTGGTGGATTGAAGGGTGGGGGCCATCTAGGCTGTGTTCCCCCAGACTGTCAGGGGCTCAAGTCAGCCCAGCAATAAAGGGGATAACTGATGGAATATTCTAGATTTTCCCTCTTTGGAAGTTCAAACTCCACTCAGAGGAGACATTTGGTAGCAGCAAGGTCAGGAGAACCATGAGGTGGAAGGTTTTCTAGATTTCCACCAAGTTGACAGGACCAGCTGGACTCTGAGGTGTTTGTTCTCAGAACCTTCCAGAAGGTTCTGGGTTCTTCTCTAGTGTCTCCTTTGGCTTGGGGACTCCTGTTCCCTCCTTCCCATCTAGTTGACTTCTAGTATCATCCTGCTGGGGCCGGGTGGGGTCCGTACTCCTTTGGGGAGTTTATCGAACTTTTCTTTGGCAAGAACTCTCTTTCTTTGTCTGTGATTGCTCCTGGGGTATTCGCAGAGCATTTCTGAGTTCTCTGGGGCATGAAGTTCATATCCAGCGATTGGATTAAGTCATCGATTATGTTGTATTTCGTGTCCTGCGCCCTGCCTTCTCGCTGTCCTCCTGTCCCAGTTTGCAGCTTGGGTCCCTGCATGCCTGCAGCTTCCTCATTTTCCCTGGGTCAACCCAACCCTAGCCATGTTCCTCATATATTTTAGGGTTTTTTTTTTTTTTTCAGCATAATAATTGGGTACTCTTGCTGCCTCACAGTTTTGTCCATGTAAAATGTAAAATTTCTCTCACGTGTGTATGTCATGTGTTCAGTCCTGACTTTGATTTTTCCTGATGCCCCTTTATTTTATTTTGTTTCTCGGTGCGGGTGGAGTGGGGGATTGAACCCAGGGCCTCACACGCACGTGCTGAACAAGCTCGAGCCCCTCCACCACCGCCCAGCCACGTCCGGTCCCGATGCCTCGAGTGCCTCCCTGTGTGGGTCATTTAGTTCTAGTTTTACTTGGTGTCAGCAGGGCCGCCGTGATTCTTCACACGACTAGAGCTCCCTTGGCCAGGTCTCCGTGTTCAGCTCTGCGCTGGCCTCCTGCTTTGTTTGAGAGTTCTTGCCCGGTGGCTCCTCGAAGGCGCTTTTCCTTGCTCTGATTTGGAAGTTAGACTGCCACCCTGCGTCTCTTCTGCTTGGGTGTGGGCTTTAAATCCGGAGAACTCCAGGATTAGCTCCCAGGCTCCCCTTTTCCCACAGCCGAGGGGGAGCTTTCGCTGATAGATTTCCATTCCTTCCGTTCTGCCGCATCGGCCACTCGACTTAGGTGTCCTTGCGCGTGTCTCTTGTGATTGTCGGGTTTGGTGGTGTTTTGAGTGTCCTTTGGTGTCGGTGGTCTTCTGGGCTTGGTCAGGGGCCGGCTTTGGGCGCGGTGAGAGCCTGCCTCCACCCGAGGCTCAGAGCCCCGCCTCGCGGAGCTGGTGGCTTTAATGGCACTCAGCAGCCCTTCCCTGACCCAGCCTGTGCCACTTCGACGAGTATGTGGCTGTGAATCCCCACACACCGGTTCTCACAGCTCATCCATGCATCCGTTCCCTCAGCAGACACGGGCAGGGTGCCTCAGCGTGCCAGACACAGCTTAGCCTTGACCTTTGCCACTTGCTAAGAACTGAACGTGTAGACCTGATGGTGCCTCTCCGGCCCGCAGACTCCAGGGGCCTCCCGGGTGGCATTTTACCTCCAGCCTGCCCTTCCCCCGCTACCTCCAGGCTGGTCCCTGGGTGCCGCCCAGGTCCCCTCTGTGAAGTATGCATGCTCCCCGGGCCTTCCTCCTGCCCCACGGCTTTCTGGCTTCAAGTCACAGTTCCAGTCACACACCACCCGTCACCCCCATCGCCTCCCCTCCCTTCCTGATGTCCAGCTGCCAGGGCCTGAGCACAGCACCGGAGACATCAATGCCAAGGTTGCCCCGGTGGCTGCCTTACTTTGCCCCTGAATTGAAGGCAGTGTTGGTCTGACTCGAAACCTGGCTAGGCTTCTGGGTCTCTGTGCCATCGAATCACCTGGGAAGGTTGGAAATATCGCTCGGGTCCCTCCCCTAGAGGTTCAGTGGGCCTTTTGGATTTTGCAAGCGTCCTTGGGGACTGCCCCTCTGAGATTGAAGACCACCAGCTTAGGCTTCCTGTTACCACATGTGACTTGGGTTGTAGCATTTCTGAGGTGATGGATATTTTGAGTTTGGGTGTGCTTCAACCTTCTTTTGTGTGTGTGTGCGGTACTGGGGATTGAACTCTGGGGCATTCTACCACCGAGCTATACCCCTAGCCCTATTTTTTATTCTTTATTTTGAAACAGGGTCTCACTAAGTTGCAGAGTGCCTCACTAGGTAGCTGAGGCTGGCCGCGAACCCGGATCCTCTAGTCTCAGCCTCCCAAATGCTGGGGTTACAAGTGTGCACCACCACGCCCGGCTCTGCTTCAACCTTCTTTATGGTAGAAATAATAAGTGCTTTAGTAACATTCCAGCTATTGCAGACCGTAGAAAGTGAGCCGCGAGTCTTCTCCCCTCCCGCATTCCTGGGCGGATTCCCTTCCGTCCTGGGCATTCTTCTCTGGCCACTGTGGCTTTGATACCGTCTGTGCAGCATTCCCAAGTGGGCTTCCGTGTCCGTTTTCTGTTTTGTTTACTAACTCTGGGGATCAGGATCACTTTTAGCCTTCTAAAAGCAACTGGAGAAGGGTCAGCTTTGCTGTTAACACTTTCGACCTGTTTTGTGGGTTATCAGGCCCAGATTGCAAGTCGTTCCATGTGGCTGCAGAGTGTGTGGCCAAGCGAGCTTGGCTTCTGTACAAGATAGGCTACTGTACACTCCCTCTTTTATCTTTAAAAAGAATTTTTTTTAATCCAAGCAAAGGACAGTATTTTACCAGTTTAGCCATTTTTTTGCATACAGTTCAGTAGTGCTGAGAACTTTCTGATGTTGTGTGCACAATCTCCAGAGCTTTTTCATCTTGCAGCATGGAAACCATGTCCACCTCCTCCCCCAGGCTGCTGGCCGCCATTCTGCTTCCTGTCCCAGTGGCTTGGACTTCTCCAGCTTCCTCCTGTGAGTTTGGAATCACGGAACATTTTTTTTTTTTGTGACCTGCTTATTTCACTGGGCATGACGTCCTGAGTTCATCCCCATGGGGGCACATGGTGCACGTGATAGCTGGCTAATACTCCATCGTGTGTACCTGCCGCATTGAGTTTATCACTCATGGACCTCTGGTTCTCCCTGGACCCTACGAATCCTGCTGCTGTGAATACGGTGTGCAGAGAGATCTCAAGACCCTGCCCTCTGCTCCGCTGAGCTTGTGCCCTGAGGTGGGATTGCTGGATCGTATGCCAAATCTATTTTCAGTTTCTTTAGAAGCTGCTGTCCTGTTTTCCATGACAGCCACACCATTTCATATCCCATCAGCAGTGCACCAGCATCTGTTATTTATTTATTTATTTATTTATTTATTTATTTATTTATTTATTTATTTATTTATTTATTTATTTCTGGTACTGGGGATGGAACACAGGGGCATTCTACCTCTGAGCTACACCCCCAGTCCCATTTCAGTCCTATTTTTTTTCTCTTTATTTTTGAAACAGAGCCTCACTAGGTAGCTGAGGCTGGCCACGAACCCGATCCTCCTGTCTCAGCCTCACAAGCACTGGAATTACAAGCGTGCGCCACCACACCCGGCTACAGCAATGCATTTTACGGGGACAACTCCATGCCCTTGCAGCCCAGGGCACTGACAAGCTTTCTTAGCACCAGAAAAGCCCAGGATTCCTGGCCGGCCCAGCCTCTGCTCCCCGCTGTGCTGTGGCTGACCTCGGAGGGAGGCGGGAAGGCAGGCATCCCAGCTGGTCCCTGGTTCTTGCTGGGGCGTTGCCGCTGAGTTCTACCAGGGCAGGCTCTGCCTGTCCGTGACGTATGGTGATTTGAAACGGGGATCATCGTAAAGCGCCCCAATTAGAGGCGGTGTGGAGCACGCCCGGCACACGCCTGGGCCCTGCCCTTTGGAGCCAGCTGAGCTAGGCCTGCAACGGCTGCCTCTCGTGGGTTCCAGGACCTGGAAGCGGAGGCCGGGGTGCACTGGGCTTTTCTGAGTCTGTTTGATGCAGGAGTTGAATGCTGCTGGTGGAGCAGTTTAGCGTGGGCCGACTCCTTGGGCGATGGGCACGTCCCTGAGGGTGGAATCGTTACCCCAGAGTGCAGCAGTTTCCTGCATGCGCCTGGGCAGGTGGTCTGCCTGGCCTACTGCCAGCCCCTCCAGCAGGCGGACACAGGGCCCAGGGAGACTGGTGCCACCCCGCTCACAGCAGGGGGACACAGCCCCACCTGGACACACGTCCTTTCCCTCCCGTCTGGAGCCCGCTGCCCTGCGGCCTTGTCAGTGTGCTGGGAACTCACACCTAATTCTAGAGTCCGGCCCGTGAGGTCGGCCTCTGCGGCTTCCTCATGCAGCATCTGGGAAGTCCAGGGCGCCAAGCAATTTGGCCAAGTTTCAGCAGACAGAAGTAGTTTGTCCTGGGGTGCTGATTCTTAGCTCTCCTTCTGGGGCCTTTCCTGCTCCTCCGCCTGAAGGAAAATAAACGTGCGTCTTTCCTGCCGCCTCCTCCTGGGGTCTCGATCAGCAGAGGTTTCCGTGACCCAACAAAAACGGATCTCCGCAGGTGGGGCCTGGGTGTTGCGTGTGTAGCTGTGTCTTCTAGGGACCGAGTCCAGTGACCTCTATGAAGGACGCCCACAGACAGACTCAGGGGTAACCGTCCATCCGTGAAGAGTGACCGCTGCAGGGGCCCAGGCCAGCCCAGTATCACCCACCTGGGCAGCAGGGTGGGGCATGTGGTATCTGTGCCTAGTTATAAACACAGGCCAGATTATCGCCTTTATTCATCCAGCCACTCAGATCTTAAGCTCCCGTTGAGTTCAGGGTCCACTCACCGTTCAGAGTAGCAAACTCGAATACCTCTAGGGAGTCAGGGATGTGTGACTCTAAACTGTCTCTCCTGCACCCAACTGAGGGCTGCTGTGGCTCAGCCTGGCAGGCCTCTTTGGACAGTGCTTCTTAGAGTAAATACAGGAGTTGTATTCACACCCTTCGGCTGCCAGTGGGTCTTTGAGCAGAGAGGGGACAAGGGGTCTGGAGAAGTGACAAAGGTCTACACTAAGTGATGAGTCACACTGACAGTCTGATGTCACGAGAAGCCCACCCCCCTTCCTCCCAACAACACATGGCTTCAGTCGAACATGAGGAACAACATCAGCCTATGTACTACCTGCCCAGGCCTCTGCAGCCGCAAAGGTTATCAAAGGCCGCAGTGTCCAGGGAAAGGTCGCAGCCAGAGGAACCTAAAAAGACAACAGTGAACTGTCATGTGGGATCCTGGATGGGATCCTGGAACAGCAGAAGGGACGTCAGGGAGGAGCTGAGGGAGGAGCCCAGAGGCGGCAGAGGTGCACCCCGCCAGCGGCCCGTCCTCCCGGAGTCGGGGCCCCCCTCCGCCTGTGTCTTCCCATCAGCGACTTCTTTGTTTTCTCCTGGCTCAGACATTTAGAGGTGAGCCGCTCTCCCAGCCAGGGAGCCAGCTTCTCGGCACAGACGCAGATTATCTTTTCCCAGAGCGAACCCGAGAAGGGAGTGGAGAGGCAGGGACAATGGGTGCTTTAATAAACCACTCTGAAATCCAGAGCCCCGGGCCAGGCCTTGGAGCTAGTGGCTCCTGCTAATCCTGTTAGCTGCTTAGGAGTGGAAGCCAGGTAAGACGCATCTCTTCCAAAGATGGCTGATTAAACTACAAATATCCACAGCCACATCCAGGCGCCTGCTCCGTTAGATGGAGAGGATCAGTGTGCATGAGCCCAGCACTCGGAGAGCAACTAAGCATGTGTGGCACGCAGACATGCACACACACACACACACACACACACTTACACTTGAACATCCATGTGCATGCAGCACACATGCACACACGCATATGCAGTACGCGCGCATATACGTGAACACACATGCGTAGCAGGCATAAACACAAACATGCATTACCCGTGCACACACACACATGCATGGCCTTGCACTTGGGATTCCAATCTTCTTGGAAAGAAGGCTTTCTGACGGGACCCCACTCCGGCAGAGGATGTGCCCGGTCTCTTCACAGCTCTTGCTTAGCTGTGCAGGAATTGAGATCTTGTCAAAATGCAGATTCTGGCTCAGCAGGCCTGGGGTGGTGTGCACGCGTGTGACCGGCTCACTACTGACCGGCAGGGCACTGCTACAAGCACTTTGGTGTGCTATCCCTAGCCGGTCTTCAGCAGCCTTTTGAGATGGACCCTGATTCTGAGCTTTTCAGATCTGACCAGGAGGAGCACATGGTCAGTTCTGGGGCTTGTGCAAGCTCTCTCCAGCCCAGAGCCTGCCGGACCCGCTGCCCCCGAGGCCACTGGGCTGGGGCAGGCAGCGGGTCCAGCTGCGTGCTCACACCGACCCGCCTGGCGCTGGGTAAGGAGCAAGGCCCATTCGAACCGTGCAGGATGGCTGAGGACGCCACGGGCAGGGGGGACTTTCCTCTGACCATCCGTGCACACTTTGGGCTTGCCTGGTGGGATCTGAACTATGCCGGACACAGGAAAATAGAAAACCAGGCGACGGGGCCTCATGCTCGGCGCAGAGGATTGAGTTCAGTGCCGGGTGCTCTCAGGAGCGGTACTGAGACTTGCTGACCGGCGTGCAGAGGGCCTGGCCACTTCTGTCTTCTTTTTCTTTCAGAGCCCTTAGTCCCGGCAGCTGCCGTCACCGGGAGCTAGAGCCCGCCAGCCACCTCACTGTCCTGGCTCTGCCCAGGGACCACGTGCCAGCTCCGTGGTCACTGCCCGATCTTCCCTGAAGCCCCCACCGTGCTGCACAGGCTCTGAGTCCCCCACCAACTACGGGAGAAAATTCCTCCAGATTCCTGTGCACCGAGGTGCTCTAGGAAGGAGAGGTCGGGGTTTGCGGAGGCTCTTCCTAGGGAAGGCCTGTGTGTCCAGGGCAGTGGACTCCAGGGAGTCTGGCCTTCAGAGTCCCTCCTTCCTGGGGCCACGGGCCTGTCGCCAGAGTGGTGCCACATCCTGGTGACTGGGGTTTTACAGGCCAGCTGCCATGGCAGTCCTGCCTCGCCCAGCGCACCCTTTATATCTTGGCATTTCCTCTCTCTGTCTGGAGAAAGGCTCCATTCATTCATTCATTCATTCACTCATTCATTCATTCATTCAGCAGGTATCCCTGTGTTGCTGGGTGTGGAGGGACAGGTCAGAATGCAGGGAGCAGATCCTGTCCTCGTGCCCACGCAGCCCCCGGCTGGCCGCTGACCAGCACTCAGTGCTCACCGGTGGCAAGCCCCCGCCGGCCTCCTGCCTGTGCGGCTGACCAGCACTCAGCGCTCACCGGTGGCAAGCCCCTGCCGGACTCCTGCCTGTGCGGCTGGCCAGCACTCAGCGCTCACCGGTGGCAAGCCCCCGCCGGCCTCCTGCCTGTGCAGGCCTCACTGGTCTCCCGTAAGCCCGCTTCGGCGTCCTTTGTTTCTCCAGGGACATTGGCATGCCTGAACCCACGCGCGGCCAAACAGGATGTGGTTCGGGTGACTCCCAGCTCCCAGCCACCGGCCCTGGAGTGCTGCTTTCTGTGGCCTTGAGAATCCTCCCTAAGCCCTCCCCCACCCCAACAATATGGTGCCCCCGGGTCTTGGAGGGGAGCGGAGACCCCAGGAGAGAGGATCTGCTTGACTTGAGTTTTTAGCGAAGAGCACCAGGATCCAGCCTGGAGGAGCAGCGTTGCCGCTGGTGGAGCTGGCCGCCTTTGGCTTCGGCTTGGCAAGGCGGGGTGAGGAGGACTCCAGGCATGACCGTGCGCCTGGGTCGGAGCTGCCTCATTTCTTTGCTGGGCAAGGCAGACAGGCCGAGATGCCTGACAGGAGCTGGCTAAAACTTCCCCCAGTCCCAGCACGTGCAAAGCCCCTGTCCTCACAGGGATGCTAGGGGTCCCTAAACTTTGGACTTTGAGGTTTCTTACCTTTGCACAAATAATACTGAAAGTACTTGGGGTGACTAAGGAATCACAAAAACAATGAACACGGTATGGACTCGTGTAGCTGCTACCCAGGCCAAGAAACGGAAGTGCAGCCTTAACTCCAGCCCCACCCCTGCCCCGCCCCACACGTGTGCTTTGTCTATTACCCAGTAAGCATTTAAGGCAGCCGCCGGCCTGGATTTTGTGGGCCATCCCCCTGCCTGCTTTTCGTTTCGTTTCTCCACATGGGGCTTTGCCCCAAGTGTGGTCATTTGTCCTCCGGTTCCTGACTTTATACGGCGGGAACCGCACAGTCTATTTCTATTTCTGCTCTAGCCCTCTCCTGGATCTTGGCTGGCCCAGCAGCCTGCTTCTAACAGTTCATCAAAGAGATGATGTCCCTTCGTGATTAGGTTACATAAGATTATAGCTTCCTGCCTGCGTGGTCACTTGCTGGCTTGGTGACTCGAGATGCCAAGCAGAGAGGCGCAGGTGGCAGGGGACCAGGTGGCCTCCCACCGACAGCAGCGGGGAGCGGGACCCCTGACCTGCTACCAGCCAGGCGAGCTGAACGGGGATGCCTTTACCTCAGCCTCGAAGCCTTGAAGGTGGAGACCAGAAGAGGATCTCTGCCCCGCCGAGCTACAGAAACCGGGAAGTGAAAAGTACTGGTGGTTCCTGCCGCAGGCTGGGTGGCACTGGTGACTAATACTTAGCTCCCAAAGCTCATTTAGCTGGGCGTCCTGCAGCGTCCTGAGGCTCCTCTGTTGACGTGTGCGCCGGTGGCTCACACGTGTCTGCTCTGCCTAGCGTGTTACTGCCTTCCTGTAACCTCGGCACTCCTGCGGCCCTGTGCCACCTCAAGCCACGCGTGCCCTGAAGGAGTCTGTGGCTCCAGCTCAGTGTTCGGAGGACATCAGTGAGAACTGGCCTCCCCTCCAAGGCACCTGGATCCCACAGCCCGCCCCACCGCTCTTTGTAAATGGGGGGCCTGCGGTGGGCGGGGCAGAACCTGATTGGTTTTTAATCAAGGTCCTCCTGTTACGCGTAAGCTCACATTTATTGGCTTCTCTGGTTTCTCCCATAGGAAGCTCCTTTGCATTTTTCTTACTGAATTGTAGGCGTTTCTCAAATTTTCTGGAAAATCCGCCTTTCTTAGTCCCAGCATTGCCAGTACTGTCTTCAGCGTGACCCTTTCCTCCGGCCTTTGAAACCAAGTGATGCACATTCTGCGTCTTGTACCAGGGGGTCATTTGCAGAATTCTGCTTCTGAGACCTGGGTGCCTGTGGGCCACAGAATCAGGGCGGTAGACGGCGCTCCTGGAGTCCTTCAGACTTGGGGCAGCCTTCCTGGGTGGAGGCCTGCCTTGCAGCCTGTGCCCTGTCTGTGGTCCCCCTCGTCTGGTCTCAGTCACTGTGGAGAGCACCATGCACCGACCGACCCTCGACCCTCGACCCTGGGCAGTACTGTGCATTCTGCCCTGGGCTCTGTGGAGGTGTTGGCTTCCCCCGCAAAGGAATGTGGGCGTGGACAGTCTGGGGAGCCTTTCTCCAGCCAGTGCTCTCTGAACACATGCATTCCTGGAGGAAGTTAAAATTAGAAAAAGCTGCTACATTTCCTGCCATTCAGTTACAGTCCCCTGGTGTTTGTTTGCACAAGGATTCTTTGGAAACAGTCTGTAGTGGGTTTCTGCTGGAATGCGAGCTGAAGTCAGGATTCGCAGGATGGAGGTGAGCCGTTTCCATGGCGATCTTGGTCGTGGGCGGCACCACTTTGTTTCTGAGTCCTTGCAGAATGATGCTGGAATGGGAATCTATTATTGAAACAGCCCCTTTTGATGGACGGCGAGCCGGTTTTCATTTTATTTATTTAGAAAGCAGCTCTTGAGTGGGAAGTGGATGCGTCTCTTTGGAGTGACCCCTGGAGGTCTAGCTGCTGATCTCTTGGAGTGGGGGGGGCAGCTCCCATCGCCCCCCACCCCAGGCTGGACTTCTCAGGGACTGGGATCAGCAAGTGGAAGTGTTGGGTGCCCAAGTACATTGTGTATCTGACTGACTCACACTAAACAATGACCTGCCGTGTACCCTCAGTTCCTAGTTAGCTGGGTGGTCCTGGAGTTCTGAGTCTTGGGGAGAGGGGTGTCCTGCTAGTGGCAGCTGTGAGTGCGCCCCCTGGCCCCGCCGGGCCTCGCCGTCACCTTGTCAGGCCTCCTGGGCTAGAGTGTGGTGTGCGGTGACTCTGGGTCACACTGTGCCATCTGGGGGGGAGGGGAGGAGCAGCATGTGGCTCCTGAGTGACAGGGTTTGATGTCCCAAAGCTGGGAGCTGGAGAGCACTGGCGGGGAACCCTGCTTTTCCCTGGAAACACCCTGGGAGGAGTACTGTGAGCCTGAGTGTGGGGTTGGGGGTGTCGGGACCTGGGGACACGGGCTCTGGGGGGGCCTCCCAGAAGAGGTGGGGTTCGCACCGGCAGAGAGTGGACCAAGGGGGAGGCCAACGCATGCAGGAGTTCTGACTTGGCTGGGGTGGAGGGACTGGCATTGCAGTGGCGGAGGCCGGGATGGAGGCCGGTGTGGAGGCTGGGTGCGTGGGGTGCGCTGCACTGCGGGGGCCCTCGCTCTGGGGCAGGAAGAGCAGCCACCTTAACTGGAGCCCGGTGAGGCCACTTCAGCGTCCTGGCCTCAGACCCAGAAAGGAGAACTCATTCTTGAAGCCAGGGCCCGCGGTGTGATACAGCAGGGGTGGTTAAGGAAGAGAGAGCAGGCGGCCTGCACAGCTGGCGTCTGAGCGGCTCTGGGCACTCTGGTGGGCAAGCTGTGCGAGGAGTGACTGGCACGCAGGTCCCGGGGTGCCCTTCCCTGCTAACGTGTGGCGGGGCTATGGCACCCACACCAGGGCACCCCCGCTGAGCCCCAGGTCCCTGGGTCTGGAGCTGAGCCATGGTGGGTTTATAGATGTTTGATGCAGAGCTATTTATTGGATTATAAATGTCCTTTGCTTTCCTTTCTTTCTCGATTTAGCTGAGTATAATTGTGCCCCATTAATGGAACTAAATGCTTGGCTTTATAAAGCAGGGTTTTCTAACAACACACAATAGCCCCCCGGCTTTGGCCAGAACTGACCAAGAGCGCTCATTTCTGTGTTGCAGCTGTGCATCTGAGCCTTGGCCAACGCCCGGCGAGCTAGTGCCAGCTTCACATTCGCCGTGTCCCAGTGTGTGAGCCCCGAAAGCAGAGCCCCAGAGGAGGACTGATCCCAGCATCAGCCATGGGGCGGGGGGGGGGGGTCCCTGGAGGGTGGAGAGCATAGGGGGAGCTGTTGGATGACCCTGGGCCCCACGGTGCTTGAGAAGCCGGGAGACACCCCCTGGGAACTGTCTGTCTGGAGGCCGGAGGCCAGGGTCCCCGCAGGCGTGCACCTCCCCAAAGGTCTTGAGGCCCTGCATTGCCAGGCGGGGAGCGGCAGCAGGTTGGCCTGAGGTTTGAGGGTTATCCGGACCGAGTGGTGAGAGAGTGGCTGATTATACAAGCCCCCCCCCCCATGACCTTCCATAAGGACTGACTCTGGGGCCCCTGTGGTGTAAGAAGGGCAGATATTAGAGCTTCCTCCAACAAGTGTCCCAGTGCCCACCATTGTGGGGAAGACGGCAAGAAGAACATGGCGGAAGATGAAGCGGAGACAGCACGAGCGTGCAGAGGCAGTGCGGCCCGACGGGCAGGGATCATGACTGCTCGCGGGGTTCCTAGCGTCCCCCCTCCTGATGAGTGTGCCCCCTCCGCGGCCCGGGAGTCCCCTCGCTCCGCAGGGCGCTTGCTCCTCTGTCTCATTCCGCAGGCAAGCCCTGGCTTCGTGTCTCCACATCTCCCATTCTCAGCCGTCTTTCTGCGGCTCCCGGCCCGTGGCGGGCAGCACGGAGTCTTTCTTGATCATTTACAGCGAGGGGGTGAGGAGGAGAAGCTTCGGGGCGCTGTGAGATGGCCCCGCCATTGACTGACGTACTTTAAGCTTACGTCGCTCGGAGCCACAGGAGCCCCAGCTGTGAGATCGGGCACCCGGCTTACAGTCGGCTGACCTTTCGTGTCTGAGTGATGGCTGCTGGTGACGATGGTCAGAAGGCGTGGCTATCCAGAGCCCATGGCCGGGGCTCCCGTGGCCCTGCGGGGGAGAGGGGTGGAAGACTGACCCACCTTCCAGGCCCCGCAGTGACCACCAGGCCTGGTGCGTTCTGACCAGCTCCTAGCCCAGGCTCCTTCCAACCTATCCAAAATCAGGAAGTTGTGAAATCGCCAAGGGAAACGTGGCCATTTGCATTGTAGAAAAATGCCCAAAAGTTAGCATTTTTAAAAAACCTCTTATTTTTTATTGAATGTTGTGTTTTTAAAAACTTATTGTTTATAAGCAAGATATTTCCTAAGATGGGGGGACTGCCTTGCATTTCTGGGTAATCTATTACCACCATCTCAATGAGATTGAAAAACTAAGGACCCGTTTGGGGGAAGTAGTTTAAAATACAGTATGGTCTTACAGAACTTTATTCAGGTTTTAGGTGTCAGCAAAGTTTTTTTTCTCCGGTGACGTCCTTTGTGCCTCAGTTTCCACCTCTGCTTGGAGGGAGGGTGTGGGCTGTTATCATCAGGAGTAGGTGGTCTGTAATACACCATCGGATGAGGCGCAGATCACCTGATGAAGAAGGCCCACCCTTTGCCTCTCCACTTTGCTGGAGAGAGGAGGAGCTCTTCGTCCACCACGAGTCAGACTTGGAAGGAATTTGAGCCCAGTGCAAGGCCACAGCAATGGCTCCAGGCCGAATTTTTCCCTCCCTGGCCTCTTTCACTGCTGCGAAGGTGAGCAGTTGCCGGGTGAAGCTCTGGCCCAAGGGAAAGAGGGCCCACGAGGCCAGGTGGCTGGGCCGCTGTGGCCCGAGTTCTGCTGGTCCTGGGCACATGACGCCGATCCCTGTCGCCGGGAAGGGCGGGCGACGGCAGGTGCTCCAAGAGTGGGATTCTGCCAAAAAGGAACCAGCCCTTGGCAAACTTTACCCATAAGCACAGGGACCATCTTGTGGGCACGATTGCATTAGTCGTGTAGGAGGCCCAGCATGGCCCTGCCCTACCCAGCCTCAGGAAGAAAACAGAGCCTCCTGTGGTCACAGCCTTCAGTGACAGAGCCACGATTTGAGTCCACGCTCAGAAACAACCCACGTCTTCAGCCATGGCTTTTTCTATGCATTTCCAACGTCCTTGACATTTGCTGGAGGCAGAGACTCTTCCAAGACTCAGCTTGGGCTCCCGCCCTCTGCTCCGGGGAGGGTACTTAACTTCTCCCAGCCTTTACCCTGGGAGGTTTCGTAATCCTCCCGAAGCAGGGAGGGAATGGCGCGCTGCGTTCCACGCCCGCCCTGTGGATGTCGGTCTCTGACCACTGGGCCTTTGGATTTCTTCTTCGTATGTGGGCACCACTGTTTATCGAGGTCCCCGGGGCTGGTTTTGCAGGTCATGATCCCAGCTTTTCACCTCTTGATCTTGGGCAGGACATTGACACACTGGCCAGCCTCTGTTTCTCCTCTGCAGAAGGAGCCTGGACACTCCTGTCTCGTCCACTAGACAGGCTCATAGAAAAAAGCCACCAGAGCCCACGTGGAAATGCGCGCCATCAAAGAACGGAGTCAGCACGGCATACCCCTGGCTTCCAAGCGCCCCAGGGACGGGTCAGAAATACGCCTTCTTGGGCCCAGCGGTCTGTGTGTGAGAAGGTCTCCGGGTGACATGGTGTGTGCTAATATCTGGGAGGCGTCACTGCAATTGTGTACGAAATTCAGTTCTTAGCTGGGCATGGTGGCGCATGCTTGTAATCCCAGCATTCGGGAGACTAAGACCGGAGGATCCGGGTTCGCGGCCAGCCTCAGCTACCTAGTGAGGCACTCCGCAACTTAGTGAGACTCAGTTTCAAAATAAAGAATAAAAAATAGGGCTGGGAGTGTAGCTCAAGGTAGAATGCCTCTGGGTTCAATCCCTAGTACCGCAAAAAAAAAAAAAAAGAGGGAAGCCAAGCACAAGGGGTCTTCCAGTCTTCCCACCTGCTGGGTACGGATCCCTCCAAGTGCGGGTGTGACGGCAGCCTCTCATAGGGACCACCAGCAAGATGCACCTTCTTTGATTTCCAGTGGA